>VZRS01005284.1:411388-487127 GCA_013398055.1 Ifrita kowaldi | reverse complement strand
CCGGGTGCCGGGATGTGCGCCCCGGGTGCCGGGATGTGCGCCCCGGGTGCTGGATGTGCACCCCGGTTTTTTCAATGCACGCCCCCGGTTTGTCCGGTGAGCCCTGTGAGAGCGCTCCGGTGAAGTTTGCAGGTGGTGGTGACGGGAGTGGGTTTGTAATCACAGAGATGTTTGTAATTAGTACCGGTGCATCTAGAGGAAAACAAAAAAAAAGTGGGAAACGGAGAATCCCACAGAGGCCTTGGAGCAGTAGTAGGTGGCAAACCAGGAATGAGTTGTTGCAATGTGATCCGACTGCGATAAAAGGTTAGTGCTATGTTTGGGCAGCGTGGCCACATGGGTCGGTACCTTGTGGAGAAGTTAGGGGCTATGCCCTTGCAATGCAATGGTTATGTGATAGATTTCATTTGGAATGTGTTCGGATCCGCACTATGTTTTGGCAAAATCCTGCTGAAAATCTGACAGGAGTTAGAAGGGCTAATAAAAACTCCTAGTGCAGAAGGAAGCTGGCAGCTTAATCTAGGTTAAATATGCAGAACCGAGCTAACGAATAAGACATAGTATAAACACTTGAGGACTGCTGTACAAAGGAAGACCATAATTCTTCCTGCTGATCCATTACTGCAGCCTTCTTAGTGCTCTGGGTGGGCACTGTCATCCAGAATCTTGCTGGGTGGATGTATCCCTGGAATTTAATGCTTGTGGTCTGCTGTTTGGATCGTTCAGGACTTAAGTACAAAGAGAAGCAGAATTCAGCTTTACAGGAAGAACTTCTTTCTGGTGAACAAAGAAAATCTGAAAGTCTTTTGTGTTGTTAAAAGCAGTAGTAGAAAGACAAGTCAGGAAGATGTGTTGTGGAGGTGCCTGTGTCATTCACAGGTAGATAGTCTGCAGTGGATAATCTCCACCTCTATTTATTGGATCTAGACTTTAAATGTAGGTATTGATTATTGAGTGCATTTAGTAAGATTTATGGTTACTGAGTTTGTGGGGTAAGCAAGGATGCATGTTGATACTCCTGGTACTTCGACTCTCTGCAGTTTTACTGACTTAACTAGTTTTATGTAAATTATCTAAAAGAAGTTATTAATCCTTTTACTAATATTAGGCAAGAGTTGTGATGTTTATAATTTTTATTATAACAAAGGTCTTAGCGCAACAATCTGAAAAGATATGAGATTGACACACTTTCTGTCATGAAACTAGTGGCCTTTCATATGTTGTACATGGAGGAAAACAAAAGCAGTTTCTGTTCTGAGGAAGTAGTTCTGGAATAAAGCTGGTTTTCACCACTTTTTTCATTTGAAATCTAGATTGGGTTTGGGGTTTTTTGGTTTTGTTTTGGCTTTTTTTTTTGTTTTATAATTTGTTAGAATTTCTGTTATTCACCAGTGTTATATAGGTAGTTGTCAATAACCTTATTGGCAAGATTAACCATGAAGGATCATAGAATCATTGAGTCACTAAGGTTGAAAAAGAGCTCTGAGATCATCAAGTCCAACCTTTGACCAAACACCACCATGCCCACTAGACAGTATTGAGAAGAAGAAATTGGAGATCTGTGGACAACACCGGAATTTTGGAAACAAGTTTCTATTAGTTGTCACCATCATCCTTCTGCCAATGGTTATGTCAGTAACTAAAAGTCTTAAAGACAAGAATTGTAGGACTGTTGTTTTTCAGTGGAGCTGCAGGTGAGAGTTCAGTGCACAGCCCCAAGGTGTGTGAGCTCAGGTACAGCATGTGTGTAGTCACGCTGCTTATGGAGCAAAGCCTGTGTTTCCCAAGGCTTTGAAAATGTTTTCTTCTGGATTGAAACTGGCAGTGCATTGCAAAAGGCAAAGTATCTGAGCCACTCCAAACCTGTTTGGTGGAGTGAGGCAGCAGCCTCATGAGTGAACCTGACGCATCCCAGCCTCCTCCTCAGCACCTTGGGATCATTTGCTTCTGCCAGGCTCGTGGAATTGGCTACTGAATGAATGGGCAAAGTACACAAGCTGCTGCTTTAGTGGTTTTTCAGGAGCCACTAAGGATTCCTTTTGGGAATCACTGGCCTATGCTGTTTTATTTAACAAGCACTGAGCTGCAGTGAGATGAGACCTGAACTGGTGAATCAGCAGTCTCGGGGATCCCTGTGCCAGGCTCAGAATCTGCTTTTCAGAGGAAAGGATCACTCACTTGTTCTGTCTACAAGTGTGTTTGAAAGTACAGACAAGAGCCTGGTTCTGCCAGAAATGCACCCATTGTGCAGGTGATTTTCAGTCCTCAGCAGGCACATTTGTTCCTCAGATGAAGGGCCTTCCCTCACTGCTTTGGGCCAGTGTTTGATGAGCTCATGAATGTGGCATAAGGGCCTTGGTGCACCGTGTGCTCCACTCTGCTTGCTGGCCCTGCTGCTGGGAAGCTGCACACACTGCAGTGAGAATCCTGTCCCATTACAGTCATGACTGAAGTTCCATTGTGCTGAACGCTGCGCAAACCTGCACTGAGTGAATGTTCCTCTCCCAACAAGGCAAACAAATGTGATGGGATCATGATCTGAGCACATGGGTGTTAAATCTTTGGGGAGTTACCCCAGCTGACAGTTTCTGTCCTTCCACGTGCATTTTTTACAAGGTTCTTTTAAAAACTCTACATCTCACTTCAGGATACTTAAAGCTCCCTGTCTGCACAATGAACACATGCAGTCAGATTAAGGCACATTATTGCAAGATTTAAGGGGGACATAGGAGGGTGTTGGCTGTAGAGAATAATTCTTGATGGTAGAAAACAGACACAATGGTATTTTATGAGAAGGACTGGCAATAACTCCATGTCAGTGTAGGAGAGTGAAAAATAATAGCGATGCTCTTCATTAAAAAGATATTTAAAATTTTTTAATATAACTTTTGCATAGAGAACATACCTTGGGTTTCTAGGGAATTTACCTTATAAATATCTTCAAAGTACAGGGTAATGTTTAAGACAAAAATTAAAAGCATTATTTCTTAGCAAGTAATCAGTCCTCACTTTGTTACAATTCTAAGTTAATTTAAACTTGCAGTTTGTTGGAAAGACTGTAGGAAAAACTAAATCCTAGTCTTTATGGAAATTGATAATAGCTTTCTGTGTATTAATTTTTACTACTTTTGGGTTTACATTGCTGAGCTTTTTTAATGATCCTTTATCTCTTTCTCTAGTGGTATGTCTGCAACACAGAGCAGTTGTCTGAATCCCTTCAGCCTATTTTTATCCAGAGTTACCTTGACCAAGGAACACAGATCTTCTTAAACAACAGCATCGAGAAGTCAGGCTGGCTGTTTATCCAGCTCTATCACTCTTTTGTGTCCTCTATTTTTAGCCTTTTTATGTCTAGAACATCTATCAATGGGTAAGTGAAAAGTTGATCTTGGGTAAGCTAAATATGTTTTGGATTTAGAGTTTTCAAGTGTTCAGCCCTACCCCTTGATCTGCCAGCTTTTCAAAATGTGTAATTTCCCTTTGCTGGTCTCTCAGATGTGAAATGCCCTCCTGTGTTCATCATGCCCAGCCCTCTTAACTGGTGAACACCATTTCCAGTATGGGGGGACAAAGGAGGTAATTGCAATTAATAAAAAGACAGTCAGAGGATTCTGCTTGTATTTTATAAGTTGTGTTAATTTTCTTCTAACTAAGAGAGTGTTTTCTTTGTGTCTCTTCCCTCAGCTTTCTCCCCCCACACTTTGCCCTTTCCCTAGTGCCACATTTGTGTCAGTTGCTGTTGTGATTGTGCTGGTTGGTGGCTGTATCCAGTCAGTTCTGCATTGCACCTAAAACTCTTCCTACTGGAGAGTGTGTGCCTGCCCACTGCAAGTGATGGCAAACAGTGCAAAGCTGGCCAAGTGTTGTGTCTGGTAACACTAATGTGGAATTCTGCCCTTCGTCTTACTCTCTACAACAATTCCACCTCAATTTGTGTGTAAGCTGCAGTGGAACAGGAAGCTTCTGATGTAGCATGTCTAACTGATGACATATCAGCAAAGCAGGAAAACATAAGTTGATCAAACAGCATTCTTCTTATTGCATCAGTTGCAGGGGAGTTTGGCTGTTCATAGGTGCTTTAGTATTTTTTTCAAACAAGTCAGTGCCTTTTTTTGCCCGCCTCACCCCATTCAGACACGTTTAACAGATTATCAGTTTTGACCTTATGAAGAATGCATTTTATTACATTTAGCCAATTTCTCCAGTATTCCCACCTCTGCACCTGCTGCACACTTCTGCACAGTCTGACACAAGATAGGAGCTGTCTACTGGGGCTAGAAAAATAGTATTTTTCCTTATTTTCTACCCAGATGACTTTATGAGCTTCCCTGTGGTGTTCTTAGTTACGTGTAGCTCTACATAAAGGTTCCTTTGGTCTCTTCTTCCTTTCTCTTCCATTTTTTTTTCAAAGGCTCTTCAGGGCTTTGAATAACACCTCATAATGCTGTTAGGAATAATAGCTATGAGCCAATTATACAGTGTGGACTGACACGTGTGCTGCAAGGGGGCTCTACTTAAATTGGATGTAGTCTGTTTATTTTTATACATTTGATATCCTGCTTAGTTTCTTCTCTATGACTTTGTATACTCTGTCCTTTTGTTTCTTTGGGTTTTAGTACAGTTAGTCTTTCCTAGGCCACCTCCTTTTCACATTTTTATTCTTTGAGTCTTTTTATCTCTGTTTATCTTTTTTCTGTTTGTTTTTTTTCCTATTCATTGTCTTTAAGTTTAACCTGCTATCCAACAGGAATTTAAAGAATAGTATTTATCTACCTGCAGTCTATTACTGACCAGTTCTTTTTCCTCTGCCCGTTCTTCTGACTGTTTCATCATTGAATTCTGCTGTGACAGCTGAAGTGTGTCACTGTGTAGTCTTCAAACAGTTATGGGCGGGTATGTCATTGACTTGATCCATAAGGAATCCAACTGTCACCTCTACCCAATTCCTTAATGAGTTGTCTATTTTCTGTTCCACAGCTTTTCATGTTGAATGCAGGATCTGCAGATAGCAGCAAAAGCCATTGTAACATAGAATTAAAAAAATCTCTTTTGCCCCTCCAGCAGTGTTACCCCCATCCTTTCTTTAAATCTGTTCTCTGTCTTCCCTCCTTGTTCCACATCCTTTTCCTCATTCATTGTGCGTACTTCTGTGTCTGCAGCCATTTTATTTCCTGTTATTTTATCTTGGTTTTTTTTTTAAAGTAGGTGGCAGAGATTCAAATCTGCAGATGTGACAAATAAGATTCAGTCTTTATCTTTCCTTTTCTTTCTCTTCCCCTTCCTTTTTTTGTTTTAATGCAATCGTTTTCTTGAGCTGCACCCCACGAGCTCTTCCTTACCTAATCAAATTCCTTCTGGAATCTTAACCACTGTAACTGCATGTGGCTCTGTGTTTGATCTCTGAGAAGTGCAAGGCAAGTTGAACTGGATTTAGAATTTGTCTGGGAAGTGGCCTTGTCTACTATTATGTGTGCCTGGTTCCTGCCAAAGCACATTCTAAATTTCTTTACTGCCTGTCCGGTTAAGTTTGTACAAAATCGGTCATTTCTTGTTTCTACATTTCAGGCTGCTGGGAAGGGGCTCAATGTTTGTGTTTTCCCCAGAACAATTTCAAAGACTGCTTAAAATAAATCCTGAATGGAAATCCCACAGACTTCTCGATTTAGGGGCTGGGGATGGAGAAGTCACTAAAGTCATGAGTCCTCACTTTGAAGAAATCTATGCCACTGAATTGTCTGAAACTATGATATGGCAGCTTCAGAAGAAGAAATACAGGTATTGTACTGAATAATTCCTACATCCTTTATATTAGACATTACAGCAATCTATTTGTAATTTAATTAATGTTCAGTATTGTCAGTCAATTCCTTTATTGTTTGATGGTTATGGAAAAGGCTAACCTGTACAAAAGCAGGAAAACAAACACATCTGATGTTCCCTCTTAGCAGTGTTGGGTTTTGCCTCCTCTGTTACCTTATGCTTATCAGGCACTTCATAGGGCTGGACATGTAGCCATGCTGATCCCTGATTTAGTTTTCTCTTCCAAAAAACCAGAAGGGGTTGTGTCTGTCTCTTCTCTAAATGGTTGACCTTACCTGCACTATCAACACATCCACAGGGAATTTTTGTCTTCAGCAGACTGTATCTCTTTCCTTTCACAGGGTGCTTGGTATAAATGAATGGCAAAACACAGGATTTCAGTATGATGTTATCAGCTGTTTGAATTTGCTGGATCGCTGTGATCAACCACTGACTGTATTAAAAGATATTAGAAGTGTACTGGAGCCAACCAGAGGCAGAGTCATCCTAGCACTGGTTCTGCCATTTCACCCCTATGTGGAAAATGGTAAGTGCACAGATTAACAGCTGTTCAGGCAGTTAAAGAAACCATTTGTAGGCTCTAGTATCCCAAATTAAATGTTTAATAAATGGCATGTTTGTATTTGAGTTTTTTGCAAATAACTAGTACTGAAGTATGAAATCATAGGTAAATAGGCCACATGATGTAAGCTGTTTTGTTAACTCCACAGAATACATTGTTTGCACCAACAAAAAGCTCAAATATTGAAGTCACAGGTCCTGTTCTGCAAGTTACCACATTTCAGCTGTGTTGGAGCAGCTTGGGAAAACTGGTCCCTGATTAGGGCCTTTTACCTAGAGGTGACCCCAGCTGTCTCTAGTGACCAATTGAGCAAAACCATCAGAACTGTCTAATGCTGAATAGACAGTTCACGTCAAGCTGTTTGAAGTGTTCCAGATGAATCCCACCTAAAAATTCACAGGGAGATAACTTTCACTTTCCAACACGAGGTCTCAAAGTAAAATATAGACCCCTATGAATACAAATGTCAACCACTACTAATATTGTATTGATTTACCTTGTAATAGGAATAAAAAAGTAAAATTCAGTGCTAAAACTCAATTATTTACCCTACTTGGATTTTAAAGAAATATATGAGAGACTTTCAGATGAATCTGTCCTGATGGCTAAACTTCTGAAGAGACTAGAAACTTTTGTACATGCCTGTGATTGTGGATTCAGGTTGAAGCACCCTGAAGGTGGTTTGAATTCCAGGAGGCTGATGTTCATCAGTCATTGTTTGGACTCTGGTTCTCCTTGAGTGCTAAGACTTGTCTGTGGAAAGGCATGGATGCCCAGAAAATACAGAACTAATCATGTTCTGGCAATCACAAATGCATCAAACTGAATCTGATTTTCTCTTTTTACATCCCAGTGGTATTCTGGTGGGAGAAGGGAGAAAAGAAGTTTTAAGTACAAGAAGTAATGCCATCAGATGAAGAATTACTTAAAATACTGTATTTGAGCTTGTAATTTTGTAACTATTCTGAAAAGTAGTGTGTTTTAAATTAGATGTGGGGTTTGACTTTGGCATCTGTAAAGTATTTCAAGCATATTTGGTTACAACTTATTGTTCCTATAATATGGAACAATATGGCTTCCCCTTGTAGAAATCCTTCAAAATTCCAAATACCAGCAGTGTCTTTCTAGTCTTTCACTGGCATATTAAAACCAAAAAATGAGAAATGCTTTTTTTGTAATTTTGAAATGCCTTCAAATCTCTGTGCCATTGTGTTTGGCAATCACTATTGCACCCCACATCTACTTTTCTGCATTTTGTTGGGTAACCCCATAACAGACCATGTACAACTCCCTGGCTCAACAGGGGGCTAAATGAAGGAACAAACTATTCTGAGCCTGCTTATATCCTTCATCATTAATCTTCTACCATACACTGGGAGGAGAAGAGAGAGTTAAATTTATAAATCCCAAGGGACTGGACACCTATTCTGTGATTGTTGAACACAGTCATTCCTGCTTGTTGAAAGTTGAAATGCTGTTCTAAGATGATTTGTGAACCAATGTCGTAATTTTATTCGTGATGGTGACTTGGCAGATGAGTCACTTTGCTGAAGGCAGTTTTGTTCCCTTAATATGCTCTGAAACTTAAAAACATGCTCAGTTTGTCTGTTTGCCACTGTTATGGGCATGGACCCATATAAACTGTTCACAATGCAGGTTAACACACACAAAAGTTACAGCCTTCCCACTTAAGATCAATTTAATTGTGGGCTAAGGAAACAGACAACAAACTGCCAGACTGTCTTCATGATCTAAACAACATTTCAGTATTTTCATTCAGCTGTTTTACATGATGATGCATTTTAAAAATAGATATGTACATATGGTTTATATGTAACAAAATTATATTGGAACATTCAAAGAGGAGAACGTTTCATGGCTCAAGTAACTTCTTGTAGCAGCTCATTAAAACCAGCCTGGACCCACATAGTGAAACTTCTGAATTTTCTAGAGGGAGAACAAATGGAAAAGAGTTGGGGCAGGTAAGGTGTTTGATCCAGTGGCAGATCCATAGATAGAAGTGGAGAAATTATTTCAATCAAAATGAGATATTTGGGTTATTACATGCAGTATAAGGGGATGTAATGGTGGAAGCTGTCTATGTGAATAACATAAAACCTGCTCTAAGAGAACAAAGCAAGGTGGAGGAGGAATTAAAATACAGATCTGTGCTCACTGTTGGTGGGATGACAGTGACACCTAGAGTCCATAGGAGCTTAATCATAAATTCTCTCTGGGCTTTTCAGTTTTATTTCACCATGCAGAACAACCAGGAATGCAGTTTTTGCAGGTTTCTAAATTAGGTAAGAGAGCCAGATGAATCATCAGGTATTAAAGCAGTCACTAAGAACAAATACTACCACAACTTTGTTTTTAATAGGTATCTCATAGAGTCATATAAGAATCCTTTGTATTTCCTAATACAGACAGAAAAAGTCATTATTGGATGATACATGACTAGACTGGTGTCAGTTTCTCTAAAATAAAGATGTCATGCCATACTTCAGAAGTAGTGAACACTGGGAGCCTGGGAGTGTGAAATTTCCTTGTTGAACACGTTAATATCCTTGTGATTGATTGACAGGGATGAGAAGGCAAAGGTGTGTTTTCCATCCTCCTGAAATACTATTAATTGAGCTGGAAACACAGTAGTGTGTAAGATGGACCCTTGCTTTGTCTCAGTTGTCAGTTCTCATCCTGCTGAAGTGAGAAATGCTACTTCATTTGTTAAGCAAAGCCTTGCTTTATTTAAATTATGATAAAAGATGCAGTTGTTCTTTAGAAGGGAAAATGCCTGATACCAACAGAGACCTTGTAGAAGTGCTGATTTTGCAGATTGGCTGGGTAGTAACTGCTGAAAAAGGTACTTAAAAAAAATAGTATACTGCCTTTGACTGGATAGTGTAGTTCTTTCTTGTGCTTGTATCCATGTTGGACAGGCATGTAAAGGCACAACTTGGTGCTCCGGGTATTCCTGACTTGGGATGGTAGGACTGGGAGTTGTGGGTTGCCAGTCTAGCAGGTGAATTTTAGTATTGGAGGAATGAGCTTTTCACAATGACCATTACTCTCCTAAATAGGCTTGGAAGAAGCTCCCATCCCAAATGAACTTTGCCAGGATAGTGCATGTGTTTATATTGTCAGTTTTTTCTGCTTGCCTGACAAGTTTTGCTCTGTTTAAGCTGTTCTAAGGCTCATTAAGTGTCTGTAAATGTTACATCAATAGCTATCCCATTAACATGACCAAACCCAGAATTTCACCCATGAAACGAGTTTATTTTCTGTTGCTGTAAATTATCAAACATCTTTCACAATTGTCCAGTTCATGTAAAAGGAATACATGTAAGTTTATGTAAAGAGGAAAAAAAAAAGACATAGAATTAAATCTAAACTAAAATAAGAAACTTTTATGAAGCATCAGCAGTTATCTTACAAAGATGAAGTCTTTCCCAGGGTTCTTGGAAATGGAAAATGGAATGTGTAACATAGATGAAAGGTACAATGCACTTGGTTCTGGTGATCTGTTTAGATCTTGAAGAACACTGCCCTGCAAGGTTTTGTCCTCTCCCTTTAAAGCAAAGGAAGTCTGTGAAAAAGCTCAACTTCCTCACCAACCCCTTTGCTTGCACAAGAACTGTTGAACAAATCTGAAGTGCTGCACATGCTCATCTGTTCTGATAAACAGTGTCATCTTCCGAATCATCCTAGGGAAGGAAGTGTTTCATTACTGAGGTGGTTTTTATTTTTTTTAAATAAAGGCAAAATTTCTTTTTTGAGGCAAACTCCATCCCTGTAGTGTTTCAGTAAAATCCTTTCTCCCCTCTTCTGCAGTTGTTCTTGTCCATGTGGTATCTACAGCTTCAGAACATGTTTCTAACCCTGTTGGCTTTTCCTAATCTCCGGGGAGCACAGAGGCAGTAAAACATAGCCCGTATTTTCATATCTGATGCTCAAACCAAGGACCAGGTCCTGTCAGCAGGGACTTGAAGTCTTTAAAGGGGTAATTACAGAGGAAAATGATTGGAGCTGCATGGAAATAAATGAAGTAAAATGTATAGAGGAGAAGTGCTTGACTTTGGTGTATGTTTCATTTGGTTCCTCCTCGCATCTTGGAATGGTCTCTGTACTCACAATAGGAAAGGATTAACATTGTTTCTCAAGAGAAGCAAGATTTTTGAAGCAAAGCAAGATTTTCTTTGCTTGCAAATACCTGTGACTTCTAAAGTTGTGTGGTTTGGTTTTGCGGGTTTTTTTAATAATTTACATGGCACATGTGAAATTATTGTCATATAAGACTTAATGGCATAAATTCAGGATGATGAAAGAAGTTGTGTGGCTTTCTTTACCCACTGATGTTGAATACTTAGTTTAGGCTCTGTGTGCTGAAGGAGGGGAAATACCTTTAAATATATTACAGAGCTTTTATAATAGTTTTGTTATGTTTCTGTCCCCTATTTTGGGTTAAGGGAGCAAGAGGAACTGCGAAAGAAATATTTTTCAGACATGACCTGTTAATAGCTCCAGGCATTTAGCAAACAGTCCAGAACCAGGCTTCTTCTTGGCAAAATACAAACTTTTGGCAATTTTATTTTTAAATGTACATGCATAATTCTAAAAGGGGTGTATATATATATATACACACATGTATAAATAGATATATATGTAATTGTATGCATATGGCCATTTATAATGCTTTATAATGTCTTTGACTTTCATTCAGGATACTTTTTTTTACACTTCTATCAACGTTAAAGGAAACAGACACACTATACTCCTAAAACCTTTTGGTTTCTCTTTTTCCCCATAAATTTAGGTATTGGTAGGTGGATACTCACAGGCTGCTGGCTGTGTTGAGCATATCTCTGCTTTTGAAGTTCTTGAGCAATTGCTTGAAAAATTTTTCGGCCGCTATTTATTTTCTGCAAATTATTTAAAATATTTTTGTTCAGTGCAACCTTTTGTGTTGGAGGAAACATCTTTTTCTACCTTTTGTAATTCAGATTTTTTTACCTGGATATGTCTTTGGGAATGTTACTAAGTAACACTTTAAAACCACACAGTTTGGCAAGCAGAAGGCTTTTAAATTACATTACTATTGCATTGCTTAACATATGCACCTTCTTTAATGGGTATTTAAATGCATGGCTTCTGATTTTTGTACAAGGATACATAGTGGTGGAAGTTGTTTTCTTAAACACATTAGAGCTTACTTGAATGGATCATTTAAATAAACAAAAAATTAATAGCAAGGCCTGTTATTGTCAGAAGTTTGAACCAACTTTACTGAAAACCTAAAGGAAACAGTGTATTAGAGATGGCCTTTGCGTAGATTAACTTTACCATGTATCCAATGGGTTGAAAAAAATCAACTGGTTTGTTAAAATTCGTTAAATATAAATTCATAACTAGTTTTGTATAAATGTAAAGTGAAGCCTTGACAGCTCAGAATGTCTCTTCAACGGAATCATCAATTAATCACAGATTTGATGTCAAATATACTTTAAAAAGACAAGAAAAAGAAGCTCTGAATCACAGACAAAGCAAATAACATGGTAACATACACAGTTCTCTGTTGTTTGGTCTTTCCCACTTTTCTTTAGCAGCTTTGGTTTTAACTGGAGGGAGGGAAAATAAATGACAAAGCAGTTAAAATATAAGGTGAGAAGTTAGCAGAGTAGCTAAAATTGTTGCCCTTTTGCAGTGTCAGTTTGTAGGTAAGCATTTCACTAGATCAGCTTATACCACTGGAAAAATTAGAGAGGTTTTCACATGTGTAAAGTCTTTTTCAGCTTCTGGTAGTAGATACTGCAAGTATTTTTGCTTTGAGCATAGTGGGACCTGCTTGAAACACAACTTAATTCTCAAAAAGAAGCCAGTGGCATCATAGATCCAGTTTTTCCCCTGAAGAAGGCTTGTTTAATTTATCCCACTGTACTCTTCACTCTGTACCTTCACTTCTAAAGAAAAACAAAAATGAAAAAGCCAGTCCTGTCTTTAGGCTTGGACAGTGGTCACTACAGGAAAGAACCATTTTACCATATCATACAAATAAGGACTGGGAAGTCCTGATTCTCCTGTCAGAGTCTCATTATTATGTAAAGGTTCCCGTTGTAGCTCTGGGTGTTTGTTTTTATCTAAACACCAATTTTATTCCAGATTAAAAAAAAGAAAAAGCAGTAATTACATAGCTTTTAACCATGTGCATTTTAATGGGTTTGTTTCTGTAAGCATAAAACTTCTTCCAAGTCTGTTATTTTTTAATTTTACCATTATCTTTTCTGTACATGTATGAAGAGAATCAGTAGACAAGTGAAGTCAGTCTGCAGTAACTTTACTGCACCTCTTAAATACTTTGATGTGAAATTTAAATAATTTTACCTTTACTGGAAATTTATACTCTCAGGATAATTTTAACTTCAGAATACCTTTTCTTTTAGACACTTTACTGAAAAAACAAAATGTGGTCACTGTTGAGAGGCCAGGTATGTGCCACACAGGAGTTCACAGATGTGTGTGTGCAGCACATGGACTTCAACCAACCTCCTCTTTAAAACTTAGCCATAAAAGTTATGAAATCTAGAAATGTGGTTTTATTCCCCTTATGGAGATGTTGAAACTGCATCGATTTACAAAATGAACAAAACCAGAAAAATCAATTTGAGCCTACCTTGTAGACCACAAAGGATGTGAGCACAGCAGAGCTGTACAGGAACAGTAAGGACGAGGTGATGATCATGAGGATGAGTTTTCCATTGCTGTGCTGCTTCCCTGATCCTTTATTAAAAATGAGTGTTAGAATAAAGGGCAGTTCTGATTCACATAATTTTTTTAATGCTCTGCATTCCAGCTCCCTTTCTCTGAGGAATTAAAAAACCTTATACCATCAATATTTTTCTGGTTCATTTTCACTATAAATTTCTTAGTAAGATCATTTTCCTTTTGTTTGCTCATATGTTTGCAAGGGCAATGGAGACCTGTTAGTTTTGATTACAAACCCTTCCTTTAGGGGTAGAGAGAGAATGGAATCCAGTTCTCTGCTCTTGCAAAGGTGTATCTGAATAAAGTTCATAGGCTTCTGTTCAGGAATGAAATTAAAGGAAGGAAGGAATATAAAGAAAGTAATAATCCACCTTGGTTTTTTTTCCTTTTCTATTTTAGGCACGTAAAACTGAAATGCAGTTACTGAAGTTTCGTCACTTTCTTAACTAGAAGGGAAGTGATACAAAGGTTTAGAACATTTTTCTCAGACTGGCACAGTGAATCCCCAGGTCTGAGGCCCTGCGCTCTCTTGCACATACTTCTACTAAATGTTGGTTTCTCTGCTTCCCGTTTTTTTGTTGAAACTTCCTTTCTGACAGCCATGAAAGTCTTTATGTAAGAGGATGTACAGTATGGCTAGACAGCACAAGTACAAAACTTCTTTCTTTTGTAGATTTCTGGAGTCATCATCATCATATGACAGAACAGCCTAATTAGCAAACGAGGTTGAGATGCTTATTTGTGGAATCCCTCTGGTTTTACTAATAACATCTTAATATAGTCATTCTACTCCTAATGGGTTTGTTGGTATTTCCATCTTAAATGTCATTCTTGAAAATATAAATAAAGAGAGTATTTAGACAAGATAATTTATTTCTTCTAAGCTGCTTCATTAAGAAGGAATGAACAACTGACCTGTTACCATTAGTACTGTTCCATCTCCTGTTTGTTTAGAAAGGGGTGAATCTGAGTCTGAAAATGCTATGCCACAGATATAAACAGCGTTGTCATCTACAGTCAGACTTTTTATCTCAAGTATGATGTTATTTCCTGATAAGTGTACTTTGTACTTCTGATGATCTGTGCATCCGGGAGTACACAAATCCTGATGTGTATTAGTTAAAAAGCGAAACCACAGAACTTCAGGTGGGGACGAGGAGCATCCAGAGGCAGAGAAAGTGCACGTTAGGGACACATTGTTGGTGGAGGAGTCAGCTTGCTGAAACCTGGGCTGTGTTACAGTGACTCGGCATTGAGCTGCAACACCTGTTGGGAAGGAACGATTGGTAATGTGAGGGACAGCTAAAAAGCAAGGTACAGTTTAAAAAGAAAACACAACTACTTTTGGTTCATTCAGGAAAAGGTGGGAGGAAAGGAGGAAACCAACCATGTTTCAAACTTGAAATTGTTTTCAGCGAACTTTGTTCTTAGATGATTCCTACAGCTTGCACATGTGCTAATTTAACACTTTCATCTACGGGGTAATGTGCTTGGCTTTCTATTTTCTGACAAAATAGAGAAAGATTTATAGATGTGAAGTAATGTGAATGTTTCCTCTGGCACTGGAGAAGACCAGAAGAATACTTTGTGCAGTTCCCTGCCTGAGATTTAGCCCTGCACGTTTGGGGGGGTACTGGGCAGTGGGTGTGGGTGCTGTGTGACCTAAGTGCAGCTGCTCAGTGGAGCAGCTCTGCAGGGCTTTCTCTCTCCTCCACTGGTCGGAGTCAAGCCAGACAACCCAAAGGCAGGCAGTGGAAATATCATAAATCAAGACATCTATAATTTAGCAACGTCATAACATTGATTAGAATTCACAATAGTTCCTAGACATTCTTCTACTTCATCACACATATTGACTCTGGGTTTCTAAGAATAATAGTGCTTGTTAGTTCTGACATTTAAAAATGTGTGCAGAGAAAACAGGAAGGTTAATCAGAGAAGAGCATTTTAATTAAGGAACTAAAATAATATGTGGTTTAATATGACTAGTCTGGAAGGGGTTTTTTTAAGTCCTTATTGAAATCCACAGTGTAAATTCTGTTTTAGTATATGTAATTTTTTTCAAATAAATTGTGTAGTTATTTAAAGTATGGCATTGAGATTATTGCAGTGAGAATAAAGGTAGTATCTAAACAGCATCCTTTTGTGCTTGCCAGAAAACAACAAATTAGAAGATAAATAAACTGAAATCTCTTAGTGTACTGCTGATACACAATTTGTAAACCTGTCCATGGTGAACAGTTAGCATTGTCCCGTCACCATTTTTCTCACCAAATCAAATCAGATTCAGTGTCTGTGACTTTTACAGGAATAAAATGAAGCTGATTCTGTGTCAGGTCCATATCAGAGCCATTCCACAGCAGCTACAGCAATCTGAAGATTGTAAGATGTGGGTGTCCTTGCACCCTGTGTGGTGAAAGACAGTAGCTTGTGCTTCTGCAGCTGATCCCCTTCTCTTTTCCACCTTATCCACAGGCTCTGGTGTCCTTGCAGAGCAGAACTCCATGGCCTCAGGTCATGCAGGTGCTGCCTGCTGAACTTCCCAAACCCTCCTCCCAAACAAACACAGTTGCAGTGAAACTAGGCTGCTTCTGTAGTGTTCCGAGCAGGGAAGTGCAGCAGGATTTGACCCATAAATCACTGGTTACAGCAACATCTCAGGCTTTTGGAAGAAAAAAGCATTTGCTAGCAGTTGTGCACTTTGGAAGGTCTATGAAGATAGCAGAAATTAACTTGATTTTCAGTAAAACTTTTCACTGCTTTTATTTTGTAGCTGTGTTGCAAATCATAACCACAAAATTCTCAGTTTTATTAAACTGCTGATAAATGAGAAAATATAAGAAAAATTTTTAAAGTCTTACCAGCACCATACAGGATACAGTCAAACGCCAGCATTAGCACGTTTTTTAATTTGTTGAAAGATGCCATTTCTCGTATCTCTCTGGAAATGAATCTTCTTGAAGGAAGAGGAACTTAGGAAATGTTTGGATTTGCAGAACTGTCTTAATCACAAGATGTAGAACTTCCTGTTTAGAAGGGTGTTTACTGCTGCATTTAGCAAACTGGTTAAAGGTACAGACCAAGCCAGAAAGCTTTTGTTTGTTGTGGATGACATTACTTGGAAAATGAGTGGAAGACTTTAAATTTTGGACTTCTGCGAGTTGTACCTATAATCCTTCAGATTATTGCATTGGATATAACAAATAACACATTTTCCAGCATGCTACAAGTGATCAGCTTCTTAGTTTTATATGACCCTAAGCAGCCTTTAGCAGATCAGCTGGTAGGTGGCCACTGAAGGCACAAAGTAGCCATCCACTGTAATGTGGTGACACACTGGTGAAAGCTTCACAGCAAATAATAATTTTCAAGTTGCTGACTCTAATTACTGTAATTACCTGTGTGCCTGTCTGCTGGACACCAGCCTCACTAATGGCAGTAACCTTTCAGCCACTCCTGGGAGTTCTAGTTAAAAATGTAACAAAGATAACCTTAAAGAAGCTGCTTTTGAACAGCAGGGATAAACTAGAACTGATCTTGCAGCAGGTCTACAAGGGGTTTGGCAACCTCCTGTGTGGAGTGGAATGGAACATAATCAGTGTAATTACACTTTCTGCGAGAAAATGCAGCATGCAATAAAGTTTCCTTTATAATTGAAACAAAGCTGTTCTGTTTTCTCAGTAGGTGGCAAGTGGGAAAAGCCCTCAGAAGTTTTGGAAATCAAAGGGCACACTTGGGAAGAACAGGTGAACAGCCTGCCAGAAGTGTTCAGTAAAGCTGGTTTTGCCATCGAGGCTTTCACCAGACTGCCCTACCTCTGTGAAGGTGACATGTACAATGACTACTACGTGCTGGATGATGCTGTCTTTGTCCTCAAGCCAGTGTAAGCCTGTGTGAAGTAAAGCTCCACAGTCTAACCCAAGAAGCAGCCTCTGAAAGAGGGTTTTGATTTATGGTTACTTAAAGGGAGGGAATTTTGGGATTGCCATGCTAAACAAATACCGTGTAAGAAATTTAAAGGCCAAAATACTAATGTATTTCTTTGTAGTGTGATTAGGGGGGTGGGAAAGGTTGTTTTTTAATGGACTCCTCAGCTGAGAATTTCTTTTTTACCAGCTCTTAAACCAACATTGCATTCTGCAATCCAGCAGCAATGGGGGATATTTTTTTATACTTACCTGCAACAGGGATCATATCCAAACAAAAGCAATAGTCTTTATAATGGTGAAACTGATACAGTGTGAACTGTTGTGAAAGAAATCAAGCAAAATCTGGCAATAAAGTTATCCATTCAGTTCAAGCCTTGTTGAATAAAAACTGTTGAAATGGATAATCTTCCATGCTAAGTTACTTTCTCTCTTACTGTCATTCTTCACGTTTTTAATCATGCTAATAAACTTTTTTGAGATGACTTTTGCATTAAGTTTTGTGTTCATTTTTGTAACCATAGCCATGCTTGTCTGCAGCAACTGCTCTTTGTGTTGAGAATCAAGCTTTCAGTAGCAGCACAACCTTGCATTTATTTAAACAGCATTTAATTAGGGATAACAGTGCACAAAAAATGTATCACTTTTGGTTGGGCTTCCTTCATGTTCCTCTCAAAGCCTCATAAATCCTCATTGCTTTTGCATATGCCATTTTCCAGCTAAAGGGGTTATGGTAGAACTTGTTAAAACTGCACTTTAAGCTGCTGCCTTTAATAACAAACCCTCTAAGCAAGTTGTTGCCAAATGTTTTCAGCTTTAAAAAGTTGCAGGTGGTTTCTTGCAAATTTCCCGAGTCAAACTGCCTGTGAGAATCAGGCTGTAGGGGCTTGAGAGTTCAGCTAGCTTGAGATACTCTCCTTACTTCAGGAGCACTAAATAAATGCTATTTATTTTAACATGTCTTGTTTAAAAAACTGTTTTAAGTGGGTAATTTCTGGCAGTTGGGATACAACCTTCCTTTAAAACAACAAGAGACATCACAAGTAGTACAGACCTGGCAGGTGTACGTCATGCAGTGCTTGAGCTGCAGGTGTGAGAGAGCAGAGAAGCCTCAGGTAAGTAAAGTAAGAACTGACTTCTGTTGCTTTTGAAGTCTAAAAAAGTTGTCTGTTGTGGGGGGTTTTGTGGTTTTTATAATTATTGGTGATTCTGTGCCAGGTAGGATGCTTAACGTGTCATTTTAGGCTTACCTCAAACTCACTTTGCCTGATGGTTAATGATTTCTCCTGCCAATTTATTAGCTTTTTGTTCTCAGTCATCTTTGTGGAAGAGTAAGTATTCTGTAGTATGGGGCAAGGGATTTGAGTGGTGAAATTTCAAATTACTTTTCAACAGTAATTTAGACTCGGTGTTATTCTCATTTCAGGATGTGCTGTTGCATTTTGGCACATAGTGCAATCAGATTTGTCTGTGGGGAAAATGAGCTATGTATGCTCTGGAGTGAATCCATTAATTTATCTTCTGCTACCTTCATTTTGTACTCATCTAGTAGTAGGAAAATGTTTTTTAATGTGTCATGAATTTAGGTTAAGGTAGCAAATACGTATTAAGACAAACTTCTTCAAAGGTACTTAAGTGTTTTAATCCCACAGGTTAAAAATCACACAAGAGACTGCATTTCATGTTTCTCATCTTTTAGTCCTGTCACTTAGGATTTTAGTTTGTAGTAACTTTGAGAGGTCTAGGAACAAAAGGTGCAATGTAAATAATAGGAGGGTTTTTTCCTTTCTTACGATTTTCTACTTTATTCACTCTGTTTAACCAAGTATTCTTACACTTGAGGAATTAAAACATGAGCAATAATGAAGAAAAGCTTTCTACCAAGCCTAAATTCAGCAGGGTCAAAAACCTTAGTCCTGTTGAATAAACAGAATAAACCCTAGGACTGTACCTACATCTGTATTTCTAAAGCCAGAGCTCCTGGGGAGGGAAGGGTCTTCTTCCTCCCTCCTGAGAGAGCATTTGTGTGCAGTTAATGCTGCTCACAACCCACACAAAGAAACTCTTGAGTCCAGTAGTTCATTAAATTGCCCCAAATACTCTAAGATGCCATCTAAGAGAACAAGTGCTGCGATTCCAATGTCCAAATTCATTACTGCCGTGTTTGGGAATCCTGCCTTGTCCTTCTGCTCTTCCTGTCCTGCTGTGGCTGACAGTGTCCAAGCTGCACTTCAGTGCTCTCACTAATGTGCCGTGTTTTGCCCTGCAGAGTGACTAAACTGTTCTGTTTTGTCAGGGTGGACTGGGTGTGTTGCACTGCAGAAAAACAATGCTGTGCAAGGGCATGATTTAGCCAGAAACCTTCAAAGCAAAGTTGGAACAGCTTCATCCCTCAAAACCACAGCCCCCTTTTGCAGGGTGATCCCAGGTACGGTCAGTTCATACTCGGCTCTGAGGAACCCAGGGCCGGGGAGATGGGGGAACAGGGCAGCACCAGCCCAGCCCCGTGTTTCCCCTGCACAGCTTGTTGAGCTCTCTTCATCTGGGGACAGAAGTGTCCCCTTCTGCCTGCTCTGGGTGTCCCGAGCCCCCGGCAGAGGAGACTGTCCCGGCCCGCTGTGAGGGCCGGTGCCGCCGGGCTGGCACCCGAGGCTGCGGGGCGGTGCTGGGCCCGGCCCTGCTCTCAGGGTCGCTGCCTGGAGCCGCCCCGCTCCCTCAGTGCAGGGCAGGAGGCGCACACGGCTGAGGCAGGTAAAGCGCTCTGGGGTCCTGGCTCTCCTTCTCTTCTCCTCCCCTCTCTCCCCTTCCAGCCCGGACCCACTGCGGGTTCCCTCACTGCGTGTGGTGTGCTTTTTCTCAGAGCCCGGGTGCAAGGGGGAAGGTGGGCACCGGCAGTGCAAGGGCTTATCAGCAAGGCTTGTGATTGTGAGGTCAGCTTTCTGGTTATCAAGCTTCAGATAAGGCAGCGACTGCATGGAGCGAGTGATAACATGTCTAGGATTTCTGTACGTGGAAGAGTGGCTGTTTGGGGAGTGAAAGGAGAAGGCGATCTGGGAGCTCCTCGTAAGTGGGGAGTCCTGCAAGGGTGACTTGTCAGAGATCTGATCACAGCATATGCGAGGAATGATCTCTGGGAAGTGCTGGATGGGATCTGCAGGAGATCCCCACAGTGTGATTTGGGATTGTCTGAAAGCTGTCGTGAACTGCAAACAGACCTGTTTCACTGAAAAAATGAACTACTTCATCCCACAGATTGTCTTACCAAGCAGGGCTATTTCACAGCAGACTTTTTGTGCACCTTCTGATTGTCTGCTTGAGTTAGTCGGGATGAAAAAGCACTTTCCTTAGCATTTAATCTCCTTGTATATTAAGTTAGCATGCTTTAATTAAAATACACTCCCTGATCAAAGTGAATGAATTGGAATAAACAAATCAGGACTGACATTGGAAGCATGATTTAACCTATGCAGAGTATCAAACCTTACTGTAAAATTATTAGGGCACAGGCTGAAACAAACACAAGTAAGTTCATTGTCTAGGAAACCAGATACATGTGAATGAGAGACATTTACTGTGGTGCTCCCAAAAGAGTAGCTGTGAAAGGGGTTTCAGTCTGTGTAAGAGCAGGATAGAGGTGATAGCTTCTTAAAGTCTAATGTTTAAATTTTTCATCATCTGTCAGTTTGAGTCATTCTTGTTACAAGACTGGACTTAAGTATTTGCAATAGACTGAAGTATTGCTGGAGGCTTGTTGACAGACATTTTCATAAAAGAGTACCTTGGTACATGAGATTAAACAGTCCAAAAAAGGTGTTGTACTTATCAAATGTTCAGATCTGTAACTCAAGCCATGGCAGAGAACTTTGGGGGGAAAAAAAAGAGACAGCACAGATCCAAATTCAGCAACAAAGAGAAATGCAGAAATTCGGTGTCTTGCAAATAAACCTTTGAAATGAGGGAAAGGGAGAGAAAACCTAACAAAGTCTCTTTATGGTCAGAGCCAAGTTGGCCAATGGGACCCTCTATGTCATTTGTTAAATCAAGGACTAATCCCAGTGTGAGAAGCTGCAATGTGTGGATCAAGGCATCATCTAATAGCTCAGATTAATTAATTGTTTTACCTGTGGGGTGGTGACTCTCAGGCTGAGCAGAGGGTCAGGCTGAGGGTGCAGAGGCAGAAAATCCTCCCTGCAGTGTGGATTGACGCAGCTGATGGCCGTCAGAGCTGCGGAGGGGACGTGGCTGCAGAAACTCCTGTGTGAGTGAGACCTGCCCAGTCTTTGCTTCCTTTCCCTCCCATTGCATTGCTGCTATGTGCAGGAACAGGACCAGAAGCAACATATTCATTTTGTTTTGGATGACTGTGAGACTGTCAGTTTTTTTCTGATGGCAGTCAGTGACAACCCAGTGAAAGGCTCTGGGTATCCCGTTACTGCCCTTCAGATAATTTATCTTTCAGTGTTCTTTATGCTGCATAGCACAGGGCAGCAGGGATAGCAAGAGCTACTAAAACATCTCTTTGCATACAAACTGTGTCTGAGATGGTGGCAGAACACTGATGGGACACTTCTTGTGAGTACAAAGACCACGACTTTGATCTGTCCAGGTGAAGTTACATGGTCTGTTTCCCAAATGTGTGACTTTCCCTCTGCTTCAGAAGAGCACAAGGACATTTTCTTCTTTTTGCCAAATGTGGCAGCAGGGAAGGGGAGCACTCCTTCCCCTCCCTGCCTGGAGCACCCTACAGTGACGTGGGACAAGGGCCAGGCTGTCCCACCCCTGAGTTCAGACATCTGCAAATGGAGGGTCCCAGACCAAGTCTGCAGTGATCCTGCAGGCAGCTTAACCAGCTAGGAAAAGCTTAGGGTTTGTTTGAAGCTTCTTTATAATTTCCTTTTTTGCTCCCTCTATTTCTCTTCTTTTTTATCTGATTTTAAAAGGATTTGTTTGTCTGTTTGAAGAAAACTGCATTGAAGTCATATTTAGGTGCAGTGTAATTTAGTAAATAAATGGTGCTACAAGGAAGAAAATTGAATGAGCCACTTGCTAAAGGGAGATAATTCTGGCTGCTCACGCTCTCGTGGTGGACTTGTGTTTGCATAAAGTGTATCTCTATCCTAGAAAAAGATCTAAATTAAAAACCTGGGAGCAAGCAGTTTTGGATTGTTCTGATCTCTATCTGTACTCCATAGCACAGGCTGTCTCTGATTTATAGCTATGAAAGTTTGGGGTGAATATTGCCTTTTGATTCTGTTCTATTTTCCTTTTCAATCCAAGTATCTTTTTATTCTAAAAAAACACCAGAAGAAATGTCCAGACTTTTGAAGATGTGTTTCTTGTTGATATCAATGAATCATGCTGAGATTACTCACAGTCAGAACTCTGAAGGTAAGACCAGAACTCCTGTCTAAGGGGCGTATTTTGTGGGGTGGAAAAAGCTGTGTGTAATAAATTAGGTGCTGTTCAGTGGTCTCTGCTCTCTTGACTTCATGGAGCTATGCCAGCAAAGAATTTCGCCAAGACTGATTATTGTTTAATAGCCTTTTTTCTTCCCCACTGTTTTTCTGTAAATAAATTTAATCAAAACTGCATTAAATGTTTGCAAATAAATTATATATGTATTTATATTCACTGCATACAATAAATGTATTTTTGTGTAACACAATTGAATGATAAAACGTTAAATTAACTTCTAGTAATGGGATAATCTTTTACAGATTTGCCTCCATTGTTACTCAAAGCTGTGGTTAGTATTTTTATTTGATCTCTCTACTAACATTTTGTATTATAATCTAAAAATAATAATTTATTACATATATTTATAATTTTTCCTTAGGAGGAAGTAATAGCTGGGAAATATCTGAATGGTAATGTACAGAGTTGTTCCCACTTACACTTCTAAAATGAATTAAAACTCAGTGTTTCACCGTAACTTTTTATGTTCCATTTTTCATGTGCAGCCCTCCTAGATGTACTTAATTTTCAAAGGTAATGTATTACTCTCACCATCTTGATTTTTTTGGTGTTATCTTGCACTTCAGATATGATCTGTTTCATTTCCACAGAAACTAGAACATTATGGATAGAATGAAATTGGCACATATGATTACTTCAATTTAGGTCTCCTGGGAGGATATTTCCTATTAACAGGGAAAAACCTATTTGTCATGCAAAAGAAAAAAAAAATAGAGAGAGGCTGAGAGTAAATACTACAGTTTTTAGAAGTTTTGACAAATTACTTTGCTCACATGTGTCCAAATGGCTTCTTAAGGGAATTAGGTGCAGTTCCAGCTTTCTGTCCACCTCCTTCTTTCAGTCCCACTCCATCCCCTATCCTCCAGCTCCTGGTGACTTTTGAATTATTTGCTAATTTTGTCTAATTTTGGAGAGCAGTATAAGCCTCAAAGGCCATTCCACTCCTACATATTTTGAGGAAATCAGTGGCTGTGTGAAGAAGACACAGCGAAATTAGTGGCTCTGCTGAGGGAAAGGCAGCAGTTACTCCCTGGACTTTCTGCAAGCAGATCAGAACAGGCATAATGGGGTGCCTGGAAGCACATGCCTGGAGATGGTACTAATGGCAACACCTTGGAAAATTGAGATTATGGTGGGTGGTTGTGGAATCAGATGGAAAAAAAACCCCATAACTAATGAATTCCATTCCCCATTGAACCATGTGTTTTCATTGCATTAAATAGATCAACTATTACTCTGGTTAGGCAAAAACCAGAATACTTTTGTGATTATGGTGTTAGCAGCACTGTTTGTTTCCCTTTTTCTTTTTTACTTTGGTAATATGGTATTTAACTTGTTATATTATTTTACTGGCATTTTTGGTCCTGTTTTCTGTTACAGCTCTAATGTCTGGACAGCAGATATGCTTGCAAAAGTCATGGCATATTTTCATGCTCAGGACCTTATGTTTACTCTTAGCAGCCTCCAGGTTTGTGACATTTACGATGCATGAAAATTTTTACTTGAGAATGAATTTAAAAAAAACAGCCTACCTCTGTAGCCAAAGCTAGATGGTCAATGATAGAGGTAATTGACACATCTGTAGTGTGGCAATTACATCTATAGTGTGGCAATAGGAATAGGTTGTCTTTTCCCCTAAGATTGCAGGAGTATGCAAGGCAGAAATAGTAATAACGGTCTTTTTTGCTTTTCCTCTGATGGGAAGTAGGAATTAGGAGTTTTCAGGCTCATTGTTTCTGAGTTGAGTGTATATTACTGCTGTTCCCCTGAAAATTACAGGTTTCTCCCAGATTTTAACTGGCTGTAGTTCACATTGCTCCTTATGGAATGAGAGGCTCCAGAGCATCCTACAAAAAGCCTCCATCTTTTAAAGCTCCTCTGATCGCTGTTTTTGTAAATCATGGCTGTGGAAGTGATGCAGGAAGGAGTTGTTGTTCCTGCTGCTGCTCAGTGATGAGCTGCTTTAAGTGGAGCTGTACCCAGCTCATCAAACCTGAGCCCCTCCCTCATCCCTGCACACTCTGAAACAGGGAAGTGTCAGCGGTGCCATCCCTGAGCCTCAGGCATTCCCAGAAGCTCCACAGAGCTTGAACCCTGTCCCAAGCTCCGTGTCTCTGTCACAGCTCATCCTCACCTACGTTTTCCTGCCACTGCCCCTTCCCTTTGTCAGGTTTATTGGCAGCCCGAGGCTCTCGGCAGGCTGAACCCCCAGGCAAAAAGGAACTGTGTTAATATTTGGTGGTGGCAATGCAAGTTAAGCAAAGGCAGCAAAGAACAATTGCAACTCAAATTCCAAACCAATTCTGTAATAATTCTGTCAGGAATTAGAAGGGATTTTACTTCAGTCTTCTGCTAATGAGCCTTACATTTATTTCTGTTCCAGTGTTATCATTTTCCTTAAATTTTTCAAAACAGGCATGAGATTGTTAAGTGGTAATGCAGCTTGATGAGAGAGAGAATATTTTTGGCTTATGACCTGGTACAGACTTTTCCTCCCATTTAATTGCACAATTCCTTCCCTTTTTTAAGTAATAAGATGCACATGGTACCTGGGTTTTTTTTCTTTAGATTTTTTTAGCTCTTTAGAAGTTTCATTTTCACAGCTCTGCTGTGTGAAGCAGAAAAGCTTTATTACTCTTGTTTTATGAAGTGAGAAACTGAGGCATCTTTGCTGAAAAGCTCCCTCAAGAGGACTTGTTCATGAAGCCAAGAATAGGATTTGAAAATTACTGTCTTTCAGAATGCATTTGGATTATTTTTGTTTTCAGTTTGTGTGGAGAATAGTTATTTTGATCATTGACAGCACAGACAATACAGAGCTAAGCATTTAGTTCTCCTTGAGCACAGATTTTCAGGGAGTAAAAGATGCCCCTAGTACAATAGTATGAGTTTTATGTATATTACACATCTTTTTCTGTGCTTCAGATGTCCATAAAAAGTTACCTGAAGAACCTTTTATACCAGCCCAGGCAACTACTGTCTGTATTGCAACAGCTTGATCAGCAGCAGTTCCAAACTGCAATGAAGTACCTCTTCAACAGCAAAAAGGAGCATCTTGTAAGTGACTTTGGACTTTGGAAAAGGAAGAGCTGCTGTCAGTGGATAAACTGTCTGTTCAGATAAAGGGAAAGGGGCAGACTGGGGGGCTCACAGTGCAGGCCCTGCAGTTATTACCTGGCTTGGACTGGATTCCAAAACTCCCTCTCCTCTTGGGTTAGACTTACTTCATCTAATTCTTATTGTCTAAAAGTTGCTGCAAGTCCAAGTCAGTCGTTTGGGTTTTTGCTGTAATCAGTAGAGAGAAACTCATCTCCAGAGAAGAGTTCACCCTCCTACAGTAACATCTAATGTAGGTAGGGCCAGTTATTCTCGGGGAGTGTCTTCTTTTCAGTGGCTGGAAAGAGAGCCAAGATAGCTAAAGAAGGTGAAATTAGTAATTTTGTTAATCAGCCATTTGGATTAATTTTTGGGGTTTCATTTTGGTTTTGTAAAAAAGTTCAAGATGGTCTCTACCTAATGCCAGAAAGGAATTATCTGAAGTAATGCAAACAACCAGTAGTTTGCAGCTGTTTTTCATGAGAATAGAATCATATTCCTTATAGAGTGCTCTCTGTCAGGCCTCAAAATGAACGATATATAGAATTAATCAGAGATGTTACTTTAACACTTTGTTGCTTGCAGGAAATGGGAAATATTATTCTTGATTGGGACAAGACTAGAGAGATAATTTTTCAAAGCCCAGGAGTAAACAGGACCTTGTTCCTTGTAACACTGGATAAATGCTTCCTGGCTCTGAGTGCTCTGGACTGTGTGGATATCCTGAGCCAGCTTCTGCGTATGTCAGCAGTGAACTATCTTCAACCTGATGTTATTGGGAGCCTCCCAAACCTTCTGCTGGAGGATGCTTTCAGAAACTTGTAAGCCATTTCTTTTTCAGACACTATGTTGGATTTGCTGGCTATTTAAAAAGAGGTTGCTGTATGGTGTCAGTCTGTTTTCCAGACACAGCTTTATGCTTATGTATCGCTGTTTCTAAAATCATTTGTCCATGTGTGTCATTAAAAAAAATGTATAGTTAACTCATTAGTGAATTAACATGCCCTTGTATCACTTAGATCATCATTATTCAAGGACCTCTATGACAGAACCTCAGCAAGCACTCAGAGAGCTCTGTATGGCTGGATGAAGCAGATTCTACAGAAATCTTACAACATGAGTGGTATGTTAAAGTGTTTTTTTCTTGCTTATCATAAGAGAAAAGCACTCAGCAAAAGGCCTGTTCATTGTATTGAATTGTTTGCCCAGTTTAACACTGGTCTGTTTAAGAGCAGGTGTTTGGAATACCTTTTTTCCAGAACACAGTAAATATAATGTGTTTGTTGCTCATGACAAATAGTTCTCCAAAGATGCTTGCACTTATAGAATAGAATCATGCTATTGTTAAGGCTGGAAAAGACCTCCAGGATTATCAAGTCCAGCCAATGGATTCTTCCTCTGCTCTGCACAGAGCTATACACAAAGTCTTTTTCTAGTATGTCAGTCTTTGCTCTCTGTACTTTTTCTAACTCTGAAATAGGATACAGTGGCCAGGTGCTCTGCCAAGGTGTGTTGTTCTCTTCTGAACTCCTGTTCAGATGAGAAAAACAGCTCTGGCTCAGGATACATTATCCACTGCACTGTTTAAAAACACAAAAGAAATGCAGGATGTTGTAGAAGCACATGGCACTGACTCGATCAGCATAGGGACAAGATAAAACCGAAGTTAATTAATCGTGATTGGATGCATTTTCCCACATCTGTTTGCCTGGTTAATGTGCCTTAAACAGCTGTTCCACAGCTGGGACAGGCAGGATGGGCTCCACAAGGGGGCTGTGCAGGGCACTGAACCATCAGAGCCAGTGCCTGGGTTTCACTGAACATCCCAGCACAGCTGTCCTGGGAGCATTTTAGACTTTTATATGTGTGTGTTCTTCCTCTTTCCCTAGAAATCAAAGGCAAAATGCCCACTTGCTTCAGTGGAGCTAAATTTGCCTCCTGTGTCTCCTGCCATTTCGAAATATCAGAGTAATAAGTTGTGGAGAGGAGGTTCATGCTGCTGCTGTGAGTGAGGTGATGTTAGTGCCAGTGCATTGCTGGAGAAGCAAAGATGCAGAACTTGCCTGGTGCTACTCAGCAGTCCTGGGAAAATCCCTCAGCATCATCTTGGGTTGTGTCTGAAGCATTGGTGAACCCTTGATTTGTGGAAGATCACCCAGCTTGGGAGGGACTGGGAATTGCTGTGCCTCTTTTTCCTCCTGGCTGCTGCTTCACAAGCTGAAAGCAGCACAGATGTGGTGACTCCACTCCCAGGGCATCGAGTGTGGGCTGATTCCCAGCTGGTTGTGGCAGTGTGAACCATCAGCCCTGGGCAGGCACACTCGGACTGGAAGTCTAAATCTCCCTCATGTTTATCTGCAGTGCCCAAGCCACAGCAGAGTGCAGGAAGAGTCCTGCAGGAGGGTGATTTATTCACTTTATATGTGGGTAGCACTGGGAGCACCTGGGATAGGGATCAGTTTTTGGGGATCACAGCTGCCATGGCTGGGAAGTGCAAGTCTGTTCTGCTAAAGGCCACAGTCAACATCTTTAAATTGTGCTGGTTTGTCTTTAGCTCTCTTGTCATGTCTTTCAGCTCTCGTAATATTCTGGGTAATGGGAGGTAATATCACTTTAAAAAACGCAGGCCTGACAAGTCTGCTGGGAGCATCATCTTGTCTCAGTTAAGGAGCTTAGATCTGTGTTTTCAAAAAAATCACTTAATGGAGTCCTTCAGCTTCTGATAGATGCAGGCTGGTTTTTTCCTGACACTGGAAACTCTTCAAAGTGCACTGATGATTTTATTTTAGCAGAATTGTGAGTATCAGCACTGCCAAGGAATGTGATCAGAGGTGTCACACACTGAGCCATCCAAACCACAACACCCTGGAGAAAACGGTCTTTGTGCCTCAGAGTACCCATGGAGTCCATAAATATGTTTTTTCTCAGGGCTGTTTGGATCTGATTTCATTTTCAATCCTTGGGAGAATGTTACTAAATGAATGCCATTTTTTAACTGTTATGCAGTGGTTTGTATTTTTGTCAGCCTATTTCCATGTAGGTATTTGAACAGTTTTTCATTTTCTCCATTATTGCTGTTGCATATTGCTGAAATAAGTGGCATCATCAATAATAATATATAAGATATATAAAGTATCCTGCCTTCTTGATGTTCTTAAATAATGCAATTGATTAGGAAAAGTGAATTTTAAAAATACTGCTCCATATTTAATACTTTTGGGTAAATTTTTCCTGTCCCACACTTTATCCATTCTCTATTTTGACAACATAAAACATTAATTGTTTTTATATGAGAAAATTTGAGACATTTGAAACACTATTTCATTTCATGAAAAAATTTATGGGCTCATAAAAGTGTGGTGCTAAAATGTAGCAAATGGAGGGAACCTGACTCTCTCTGCTAAGGATTTTTCTGATTTGCAGATTTTTTTTTTTATTATTTACCAATAACAATATATTAAGTACAATGTATTTGAAAAGTAATTACTTTCTTAACATTGTAGTGAGTATTTATTTGTACAAAACAGAGTTCAATGAATCAACTTCTTGGGTCAGTGCAGAAAGCTTATGGATTTTGGGAAGATACATGGTCCATCTCCCATTAGAAGAAATTCTGAAAATTAGTCTCAATGAAGTAAGTAACAAGGTGTGGTTGGATATGTCGTTGCAAAGTGATGTCAGCTACAAACAATATGAACACAAATGCAAATTTAAACATGAAAAATAACTTTATGTATTTAAATTAATTACATATAAAGAGAAGATATAGCGGGGAAAATATAAACATATTCTTTACAAAATTCTTCTATATTTTCAATTTTAAAGTGCCTGTCATTCATATGTAATTATTTATCTGTATCAGACTTCTGTGACTTCTACTGAAAGGGACCAATGATAGAAGACCCTCAAATTATATGACATTTTGGCAGAGAATCACTCAAAATCACTCACTCAGCTTTGCCTTCAGAAATACTGTTTTATCCAAATCTTCCTTTCTCTATAACATTAGTAGGGTCAATTAATTTAGAGTGTCAGACACACACTTTGTAGGATGTTGTTGTTTCACAGTGCTGATGATGTTTTGTTTGTGCTGGTCAGATCAGACTGTTCATCAGCTACGACAACGCAACAAAGCAGTTGGACACGGTGTATGATATCACACCAGAGCTTGCACAGGCCCTCCTGAAAAGGATAAACTCGTCAGGATTTGATATGAGGAACACTTCAACTATCTACAGGCAAGGCTGCTTTGCTTTTTCTTTTATGACTGTGTATGGATGGAATGAATAAGTAAGGAGAAAATGGAAATTGATAACCTGGCACAGCTTTTTCATTCCAGCAGAAAAATCTAGGCTGAAATTCAGCCGTGTTTAGCAACAGTGAAGAATTGCTACTTTATGAATTTTTGGAGATGTGCCTAATTAGCTAATGCTTTGTCTCCTGCTCCACAGTGAGGAGATGCCTGTAGCATTCGTAGGAAGTCTGCAGCGGTATCTGGGGGACCCAGGCAGAGCTCCACCACATTGTAGAACAATAAAATAAACTGGGACTGCAGAGCATGGGGTGTCTTGGCTGCTTGAATCACAGAACATGGAGGTGTTTGGTGGAAATCATGTTACAGTTAGGACTGAAGGAGGAAATCGCAACTCCTGCCAGCCAGGACTGCAAGTGTGTTTTAAGGACATGGGTGTCACCAGAGAAGCCACAAAGTGAAGTGGTGTAAAGCCTGGCCTGCTCTCCTCTTTGTCCTTCAGGGTAGAAATGAGCCACACCTAAATATGCTTGAATGTTAGGTGTGTAAGCAGGAAACTGAATTTTCAGGGCTGTCAAATCTGCACTGAAGTAACTTTAACAATAATAAAAAACCAAAATAAACTGCTGTTACTCATAAATACGCAGCGAGCGTGAGAAAGCTCTGCACTCCACATTTACATTTACGCTGTCATATCAATGGATGTATTTAGTCCCAAGACAATGCTGTCTGAAATTATTTGTAGTCTCCTTGGGGGATACCTCGGAGCTTTAAACTAATGGAGAATATGCTTTATGGCTTCAGAGCTCCTGTCATTGCTGCAGTGCAGCTCGCTGACTTCCGTGAAGCATTGCTCATCGTTGGAGGAGTAAGCGAGAGAAGAGTTATGCCCACGCTCTAAATTTCAATGTCAGAAATCTTAAAAATGATTTTGTCACTCACAAGAGCTGCCACATTCTCACAGATGAGAGAAATGTCATGCTCCATAATCTTTAATATATTCCATTTTTACAACACACTTAGTTTATGTTACTCATTTTAACCATACTGTTGATTTAAATGCACTTTTAAGAAGTACTGTTATTCATTTCTGCTAATCCCAAAGGAGATGAAGAGCTCTTGGTGGGTATGCAATAATGCATCAGAATGTAATTATTTGTTATAAAAATGCTCTTAGAGATGTTTCTTTGATTTGTATGTTGGTTTGATGATCTCCCATGAATTCAGATGTGCTGCTGAAGGAATGTTTTGTTATGTCGCTGGCAGGTTGTTGTTGAGGGACTAGAGGAACTAAAAGCCTTTCTGTGCTGTAGAATTTGACTGAGTTTGTGGTAGTGCTGCAGCATTGTCCACTGTTGACTTGATTCACATCTGGACATCATTGCCCAGACTCTGCCTGTGCCTGCCTCACTGAACTGCTAAAAAACGGGCTGCAGCAGGAAAGCTTGATATATATTTGGCCACATCTTTGAGGTTCTTGTTCTGTGTAAATTATGAAAGCAAAGGCTGAGAGTTTACAGGGACAGGGAATTGACTCAGGCTTCCTACAAACCAGTTCATCCCCATCACTCTAAAGTTCAAAGGCCAGAGACAGTGATGCACAATTCAGAGCTCTTTCTTTGCAGAGCTGCCGGTAAAGGCAGTAAAGGGCACAAGGTCTAATACAGAAGGACACCTACAACAGGCATTTCCCCGTGGTGGTGTGACTCCTCCTCTCCAGAAAGGATGGCTGTGGTTGCACTTTACAGAGGTTAATGGAAATGTTGACTTAACATGGGTATTGTGAAGGAAAATGAGCTCAGTTCAACCCTGCCTTGCAGACTGCTGTGCTGGCACAACTGGGCAGTGAGCCTCAGTGTGCTTTCTCCTAACCAGTGTTGAACTGGACAGGTCTCCATCCATCAGCCAGGACTGTGTTTGATGTGAAATACAGCAGGCTTTGTTTAGTCCTGAAATGATAAAGGGGCCATGCCATGCTCTGGCTGCTGCTCTGAAACACAAATGGATTGTGCTGCATGTGAAATCCAAGCAGGACTTAGAGTTCAAAACATCGAATCAAACCAGATAAGGACTCAGCAAGCCACTTCTAGAGACTTAGTAATAGCCATCCATCATTTTCAAGATTATCCTGTCAAGGGAAGTTGGAGTCATTAACTGGGACAATCCAGCCATGGGCGAATGGAACCAGGACAGGTGAATTTTCAAGCACAAGCAATCCAGGCAGAATTCAGCTGAATACAAAGGCCAGTGCATGTTCTCATACCCCAGTTACAGGCTAAGGTTTAAAGATTGCAGGTTGAGGCACTCGTGACAAACAGAAATGGCTCGAGCTGTGATCACAAGGGGAAGGTACCAAGCTGTGTTTCCGTTTCCCAGCAGTGACACCTTTTATGTCAGAAGGGAGCTAATGTGTTTCTGCTCTGTAGGCTGGGTTTATTGGTTTGCTTTTATGATGACCTGGAACAGATGGAGGCAGCTGTGGCCCGGGCTCTACTTCATCAAATGATTAAATGCAATCAACTGAGAGGTTTCCAGGCAGAGGTTCACGAGGTGGGTACAACACTTGTTCTTGCCCAACACAATCCTGCAAACAGAGGAGGAGGGATGTGCTTCTTAAATAAGGAAAGAAATGAGTGAAAAATTACTGGGACTTAAAAAATAAGGGAAAACAGTTCTTGAGCATGCAAAGAATAGAAACCCATTTTGAGTGCTCATTCTTTTCTCATTCTGTTTCATATTCCTGTTCCATATTCCTTTCACAACTGTGGTTCTATTTTTGAAATTTTATGAAGTGTGTGAATATTTGCCAATGCCTATTCCAGAGATTCCAGTTAATGTTTTGGGTGGTAATGGAAATTGGTTCTTGGCAGATTTTTATTTCCCATCTGCTCTTTTTGTTTGATTTAGCTCAAATCTCAACTCCTGAACATTGCCATGCAAAACCAGACATTGAATGATACCCTTGGATCTCTGTCAGATGCTGTGGTTGGACTAACTTCAAGTCAGCTGGAATCCCTGTCACCTGAAGCAGTGCATAATGCTATTGCAACATTAAACCAAGTCTCTGGGTGGGCAAAGAGCCAAGTTATGATTTTATCCAGTAAATATCTCTCTTATGAAAAGGTACCTGTGATAACAGCTTTCCTACCTTCTGTTTTTAAAGGTGAAAAGGCTTTTTTTCAGCAATAACTGTAGATTTCGAAAAGTTTAGTACAAGAATTCTATTTAGTTAGTGGTCTGAAATCTGTGTTTAAATCAAAAGTGTCAAAAGTAATCAAAAGATTGTACGTCACAAAGTAATTCTCTGGTAACAGAGAGAATGAATATTTGGATTTAGCAGTTGTATATATTATTTTGTCTGTGTCACTGCCCTAAGCAGAATTTGCATGGTCAGAGATCCCCGGCTGTAAATTCAAATATATTGTAATGCAAAGAATCAGGTCCTGGCTGAAGTTTCAGAAAAAGGAACTTCTGAGAAACTTCACACATTTGTTCCATGGACCGACACAGAAAATGCATTCCCAGGCAAGAAATATATTAAGTATTTAAGAAGAATAGTTTTGATTTAGTTATTAACTTTTGCTTTTAAATATATCTGCTGTTCTCAAGCCAGAAAACCTCCTGTTTGCTTGTGCTGTTGTCCCTGCAGGTTTTATCATTTTATAACGTGAGCCAAATGGGCGCCTTGGTGACAGGAATTGGCACCCAGTCACTCCACAGCATGAACCCCAGGGAGCTGTCTCAGATTATTCGAGGCACGATGTCCCAGTTCTTGTCTGACTTATCTCCTGCACAGCAACAAGGCATCCTCAGGAAGGTGATTATAAACTCGAGTGTGTGGCAGATTCTCTGCACAAGAGCACAGTAACCAGAACTGTAGAGCATGAATTAAACCAAGATGTGTCCTTCAGCTCAATGGTTAATGGTTCTACTGCTTTTTTCTGAACACCAAATGTATTTTGAAGGCTCTCTCTTGCTTATTTCCGTTGTGTTTTTAATACTGTCATGTTTTTCCTTTATCCTCTTAACAGAAATATTACACAGAGTAGAAAGAAGGACAAATCCTGTAAATCTAAGCATCAATTCTGAAATGCCGTGTATTTCTGTGTTCCTCTTTTTAGATAGCTGCATCTGGAGATTTTTCTTCATCAGTCAAAGATATACAAGGAGCTTTCTTTAAAGAAGTCTCTCTTTCTGGGTTATGGAAGCAGACTGGATATAATTCTTCAATGATGAAAGAAAAAGAACTAAGAAGCAGCCAGGTAAAAATTATTATGCAATTCCCATTCCACTATAATTTAGTGTGAGGGAAGAATTAGAAAAGTGGTGTAATATATTTGTGTTCAAGGAACACAGGTAACAGGAAGGAGCTGCCCCAATTACATCTCAACATAAACACCAAAGAGCATTTAGAGCCCAGGCAGCATTATGAGACAATGCTGTGGAAAAGGAAGCATTAATATGCTGAATTTAAGTTCCCAGGTTTCTGCCATGTAAATTTTCTCTTTCCAGTACTGCATATTAAGACATTTCCATGTAAAAATCTTTGACTCTGTCCAGAGAGATGAAAGGTTGGATCAGATGATCTCCAGAGGTCCATTCAGCCCAAAGTTTTTCAGTGGTTGTGGGCCGTGTACAGGTTTAACAACATCCCATAATGCCAGTCAGTGATCTCTTGTCTTGTGAAAAAAAAAAAATTCAGCCCTGGATTCCAAACCTTTTGGTTGCTCAGACTGGACCATAGAAGTACTTTTAGAGTACACAAGAGAGCTGAGAGTACAAAAACCTTGCAGTAGTTACTGTATCTTACAACTGGATTAACTGAAGTTAACTTTCATTGTGGTGGGTTTAATTTCAGGCTTTGTATCTGTATGAATTACTGTCTAAGGAAAACTATCCTGTTGACCTTCTAAGGTATGGATTATATGTCTTTTGAAATGGGGTTTAGAGAGTAGTTTTATGATGAGAGCAACTTCGAGGTAAACAATATGTGGTTGTTTTGTATTGTTTTATCTTCATTCATTCCTGGATACCACAGGATAATTCATCCCCTCACTAAAAAGGGTCTTCAAAACCAAAATCAGGATCAAAGCTTTGCAGAGGTTTGGGTGTTTTAAGGCTCAGTTGGTATTTTTCAGTTTGTTTGCATTTTTACTTTCAAGAGCCTTTTCATTACAAAGAATGGGAAAGAGAGGTGAAGAAACTGTGTCTTAGGATGGGGCCATGGGAAGTAAGGACTAGATCCTGCTTAAATATTCAAAAGATTGAAATTTGCTTTTCCTATCAGCACAGGACAGCTTGTGAAAGGAGTAACTTGTCAACTCATTGAAAGTATGGACACAGACATATTTTTAAACAATTTTAAGTTCTTTGAAATGAATCTTCATCTGCTTTCTCCATATCAGGTAAAACCAAAAAAAAAGACTTTATGTACATAAACATCCTACCCAATATCCAAATTAGGTAAATCAGAATTTGGTTCATCCTATTTTGTCTTTGGTTTTTTGTTCGGTTTTTTTTCCAAAATCCCGTGTGTCTCAACTTGTCTGTTAGCATATTTTATTTAAATATTTTATGTGTGAATTTGTCTGTTATCAAACTTCATTTTGACAATTTCATTTGTCACTTACAAATTGCAAGAAATTCCTGCAGCCCTTCTGACTTGTTAATTCATGAGTAATCTGTTTGGAAATACATAGAAGTTTCGAAAACATACAAATGATCTCATGTTCTGAAATATAGGATGTTTCATCTCTGATGTCTACAAAAAGAAACCTAAAAAGAGCCAGATAAAAATGTTCTGTGAAGATAATATGCACAGTCTTATATATGCTAATTTATATGCTGCAATAAACATGCCATCTTTTTAATTTTTCTTTAGAATTGACAGAGGTTTAAGATCCTAAATTTTTGTTGCTTTTAGGTTAATTGTTTAGCTTGGAAGTTTTGGAAAGTCTCCAATGCATCTATTCCTCCCTTCCTCTTACCGGCACTTCCGTGAGTTGCATCTTAGTCCATCTTAACTTCTGAGAATTTTTTAAGTAATCTCTTCAGTCCTAAGAAAACTGATGAATCAAACAAATGGTAATTTGTCAAAAGTGGTCACTGACTGTAGGCAAAGTCTGTCTCAAGAGGAAGTTGGTCATATTTTGTGTCTTTTAGTACAGCACATCTTTGTCACAATTGAGGATTTTTTTCCCCCTAGGTGTGCTTATTTGGTTTAGGTTTGCTTATTTGTTTAGGGGTTTTTTGGAGAGTGGATATATAAGACAAAACCACTGGGTACTGCTGAAGCATATTGCTCTGTATGGCTAAAAACATTTCAGTGTATTTTAAGACATTTGGGTAAGTTAGCAAAACTTTTCAGTGACAGCTTTCTTTCTTAGAAAAAAAACCTCGCATATTGATAAGAACTCCTGAATACTAAAACTTGTTAATTCCTTCCTTTCTTTCTCTGTCTCTTTTTATGTGCCTAAGGGGATAAAAAGGGACTGAGAACCATTCTTTTTGTGAAATAATTTTTAATTGAAAAAAGTAAGAAAACTGTTCAGTTTGAAAAGGCTCTACTCTATTTAACAACTATAAAGTAATAATAGAACGACTTTAATGCAAGGCCTCCTACAAACTGCAGCACCCAGTTACTTGGCAACAATGGCATGTTGCTTGCTCAGGGCCATCAGAAGTCACTGGTGCTGTTGCCTACAGACCCTGGCAAGGCAAGTGCAGATGTGGGCTGTGGCTTCATTTGCAAAGATTGTCTGCCACTCTGTGTGGAGAAGAGCATTTTGTTTAATTTGGCAGGATTTTTGGACTTTGATAAAAAGGAAACCTACTCTAAAAGTGCTTGTGGTCCTTAGGCCACCCACCACATCTTCATCAGAGAATTATTCCTAATGAAACGGAGAAAGGGGAAAGGTTTTTGAACTGTAGGCAGTCTTGTTTTATATGGTGTTAAAGCATCTCAGAGCACTTTCATCCACTTGCAGCTATTTATAATTCTTAGCCATTTTTTGGAGTTCAGTTCATGTCCTGATGAACTGGAAGAAGATGGATGTTGAAGTAAGGCGAGGATTAATTGCAATTTTTCTGGCCCATCTGGTTTATGATTTTTCAAGTCCAGCCTTGTCTCTAAATGTTTCTGTCATCACAGATTTTATGGGTATGGTTGTGGGTATATGAAGGTCAGGTTTGCATTCTGAGACCGTTTGAATTCTTTCTGCAGTTCTGAGTACCTGGAGTATGTTACGGGCCCTTTGTGCTTCCCTTTCCTTGAACGTCTGGGGAAGACAGGAATGGACCTTCTGAATCCAAGCCAGCACAAAAGGGATGCTGTCCTGCAAAAAGTACAGGAGTGCTTGGTGGGTATGGCTGGGAGGGGTCAGCAGAGGAGGAGACACCATGGAGGTGGAGAGAGTCACCACCTGCACGAGTTCTTCACCTGTCCATCTGTATTCTTTTGGGGGGTTTATGTACTGTTTCAATTTTATTGTTTGCTGCTTAAGGAAACCTTCCTTAACAATTTTCCTTGATTCCGTGCATGTTACAAAGTGTTCTGATGAACTGTCCTTGCTGGCCAGGACATCCTGGAGCTGACCAGTCTGCACCTGGAGCTGCTCCCCTGGCTCCAAGCAGTGCCAGTCCAAGCAGAGCTGTTGTGGCACAGGGAGCTCCACGGGAGAGGTGGTGGTACCAGGAGGATTTAGTGACTTCAGCTGTCTGGGAGCTGCAGCACTCACCAGTTTTTAGGGGAAACTAGTTCTTTGATGTAGCTGTGGGTATTCCTGTCCTTACACACAGCACCAGCTGTATAATCCCCAGTGTTTTGGCAGCTGCTTGAGAAACCCCTCGGAGCTCAGCCTTCTAACAGCAAGAGCTTGGGGCCCCTCTGCTGCAAGGGGCCGGGTGAGGGCTGTGCTGCCAGACAGAACTGCACCACCTCTGCAGGTGCTGTGTGGTCACATTCTTTCTGTGTGATTCAGTATGGAATAAAGAATACTGAAAGCTCTGGGAAGTGCTTATGAAATATCACCAGTTGGATTGGTAAAACAAAAAATGTAAGGCAGTCTCAGCAGAAATTGTAGATTAAGTTGCCAGTGCAAACTGTTGTGTCTTTGTTCCTTAAAGCTTAAATGAGTTGTGATGCAGCTGAGTGATACAGGGCAAGAGCCAAAGTCAGCTCTGCCAACAGGGCAAATGCTTCTTGTTTCAGAACAGCTCCATTGCTGATGAATATGATGTTGACCTCCTTGGAAATCTAATCTGCCACTTACCTGCAGCCTTTCTACATGGCAGAATGTCCCTGAAGGCAATGGCAGCAGCCCTGCATCAATTCAAACTTTGCCAAGAGCTCAGCCATGAGCAGAAGACTGAAATTAAATACAAACTCCTTCAGTTATATGGGTAAGGTATTGGATACACCACCTTGGTCATGCTGGTGGTTAGGCCATGCAAATACCAAGCATTTGCTTTGCCCAGATGAACTGCAGTGAAAACAGCACAAAGCAGCTTCTGTCACTGGCCAGGCTCAAGCTCTTGTCCACTAGAATGACATTTCTGTTCTTGCGTGTAACGTGATAACTGTGGAACCAGATACAACCTGAGGGACACCCTGCATGATTTAAGTCCCAGAGGAAAAGGAGAGAAAGTGTAATGTTTGAGGGGGGGCAGGCAAATAGACTCACTGGCCTGGCAGGAGAAAGGGGTTATGGGCAGAGAATGGCACAGGAACGCCAAGAATGGGAAAATGGAAGTGGGATACTCCGTGTGCTGGTGTGAGAAGACAAATAAAGAAGACTGCAAGCACCTGTGGCAATAGGAGATAGTAGAAAAGAAGCAGAGTGATATAAAGCTGTGACAGATGGAGCAGCAGAGTTGGCAGCCTGGTGGGTGTCACTAAGGACTCAGATTAGGCGGGCGATTGGAACCTCACTGGTATCAGCCAGGCAAAGAACAAGGCCATCCTCTATCTGGCAAGAATATCCTGTTTCTCTCTTGCATTGTCCCTCAGAACTGCCTTGCATTTGAAAAGGGAGGCTGGATGCACAGTTTCTAACCACCCCTTCACCCCCAAGTCAGCCACTTGATCCACCTAATCACGTTAGATGCTGTTCAGCTTCCTGCTAGTCAGCATTTTTCTGTGATAGGATACCTGTATTTTCCACCAGATCCCATCCCTGCATTGATCTTGATACACATCAGTTTTATTGAATCGTGGCACATGGTGATAAATAAGATTTTACTTTATTTTATATTATTTAATTTTGAAAATATTTAAACATCCTCATAGTGGAGCAACAAAGCAAATAAAGTCGTTTGTGGGAACATGAACTAGTAACATATTAGTTGCTACCCTCTTCTGTAGGCTCTGTCAGGCTGAAAGTTACTTATCCAAGTGCTTTATTAAGTCACCCACCGACTGGGCTGACTAACATTTGTCAGATTTGGATGATGTTTCTACTTCTCTTTTGATAACCATTTTGCAGACTACTATTGCAATATGAACTGACAGAAAATGGTAAATTTTCTTTCAAAGAAAGAATAATTTCTCTTTGTTCAAACACCGTAATGCTAAGAACACTTGACTATTGAGGGAGAGCTCCATCACCACCATATTTGAAGGGTTTTTCTGATTATATTGCAAGTTCCACTGATGCCCTATGCCCAGAGAGATGAGAAAATGCAGTCTGATGCTAATAACAATGAATCATCACATTGGCATAGAACTGTGTTTCCTGTATGATAAAGTATCATAAAAACACTGAAGTTTTAGTATTATTTTTATTGTAACATTCTTTATTAATATAATTTTTCAAAATATTTTTTCAGTTCCTCAAACAACTGGACAGCAGAAACAACATTAGATGTTGGACCATTCATAGCTCTGCTGTCAAAAGAGGAATTAAATGTCCTTACTGAAAAGGTATGCTTTTATTAAAAATTTTGAATTTGTAACAGATATTTTAGAACTTGGATTTGTGAATGTCATAATACAGTCTAAATTATGTAACCTGAATGCTAAACTAGGTAAATAATTCTTTTGTCAAGGAACCCTGTGTTAATGTTTCACATGTTCTTGACTCCATCAAATTAGATTTCTTATTGAGAGTAATGTTACTATAAGCAGTTATTTGCATGTGTACAATGACAATTGTACATTGTCACATAGGAAAAAAGAGGGACATTTATAGTGATGCAGACTCATTTTTAGTACTTTACACCTTGCAGTGCTCTTTACTCCATCCCCCTGCCTTCCAACCATAAAAGTTGTGTTTCTTATCCTGTTATTAATGGGATCATACTGATCAAATTAGCATTTACTCATGTGGCCCTTTGCCCTGGGGCCAGCGTAGCACAAGTAACGATATCTGATGGCCTCAGCATTGCACTTTGTAGTTTCCTTGCCCTCTTTAGTTCATATAATCTTAATTTTTTAATGCATAGGAGTAAACTATACTGCAATGAGAGATTCATTCTTCAGCAGAAATACGTGAACACAGCAGCTTTTCCACTGGAGATAATGCTTATAATTGACCAGATAGAATAGGACTCTTCAAAGGAAAGGAAGGTGTCTAGCAGAATGGAGGAGAGAGGTCAAAAAAGCCTAAAGAAGGCAAACAGGTCAAAGTTATTTCTCATAATTTAATTGGGCCCCTATCCTCAATTCTTATACTTACCTGGCAAATTTAAGACAAGCGAGATGAAGCCCATATTAAAATGGTGGAACTCATTGCTCCAGGAGGGTCTGGACACAGATGCCAATCAGGCAGTGCTCAGGTGTTGCCAGAAGCTGAGAGGGCATACAGGAGGGAGAATCACTCAGAATTTGCTTTGTTCCTAATATTTTTCCCCTCAAATGTGTGCTGATGACCTTTCAGTAGCAGCCAATTACTCTTTTCTGAAACATCTGCACAATGGGACGAGGCTGAGCTGTCACTAACCCCTGCTTTGCTAAGGGCTGCGCAAGTCTTTCTCCACAAATTGGTTTGTTTTAAAAGGGAGAGAGAAGTCTTATTTATTCTTTCCTTTTGAAGTTCCCAGATACCATTTTACAAATAGCAAAGACAATTGGACCAGTTTCTGCAGCTGAAGAGCTTCTTCTGTCAGCTGTGTTCGAGTCAGTCTCCAACGGCACTGGCAGCATCCGCCTGTCTCCCAGCAGAGCTGGTCAGTATTGCACCTGGGGCCTCTGCAAAGTGCTGCCATTGGGGGCTGTGATGGTGCTGTTCAAGCAGACTTTGTCTCACTTTGTCATCGAATGCGTTCTGAGAAGCCGAACAATAAAAGTGAAGTATTGAGCAACTTAAAGGCTTCTAGCAAAAAACCAGTAAGAGTCTTCATTCTGCTGCTCATCAGAGTTGTATGATGCACTGACTAATTGCTGAAACACTTTCATTATGGCATTGCATAATTAAGCATTTCCTGGAATGTTTCTGAGTGCACAAAGGAAAAAGATGAATTATTTGAATTAGAGGGGGTTGTTTATTTTTAATTTTTTGTTTATTTTTACTTTGCAATCTAATTGAAAGCCCTTGAATTAAAAACCTGTGAAGGTGACAAGCTACCCTTGTGCCAAAAGATTGCACATAGTTAATCCTTTGCCAGACATGAGCATATGGTGACTGATCTGTTCTTAAATCTGACAGTGGTGGCACTGTGTTTTTTCTGTCCAAATGGACGAAGTTTGTAATCGTCTAAAAGGTATTTTAATTAGCAACCAAATGAATCTATTAGAATCTCTGGTGATGAATGGATCATTTTCTTTCTATCAGATACATACTCTGACTACGTTCAATCATTAATAATAACTATTCTTTCTCTCATCTGAAATTCACCCAGGCAGAATTTGTAAGCTGTGCCATCCTGTGCCATGGAAAACAATCCTGCTGTGGGGAAAGCTTTTGAAAAGCACCAATGGGAATTCAGACCCAAACAAATTCAAGGAGTTTGATATTGTCTGCCCTTGTCTTTGAAAATCCCCCCACTGGTTCTCTGCCTAGCAGAATAGAGGTTCAAGCTCTCAGCAAGCCCTGGGCCATGACGGAAATCCAAGTGCTTGTATAGCAGGAACTCTGAATGATGTCTGTGTGTCTCTGGGAATGAATTTGCCTCTTACAATGCTGTATTCATAAACAGAGAGAGGTGGAGGGAGTTCTAAGACTTGTGTTTTTTCATAGCCTGAAACAAAACATGACCTTAGTTGATCAGAGGAGTCATTACACAATCATCAGGCTCTAAAAAAACCAGGATCAAGCTGGTGAAATAGCAGGGTGTTAGTTCACCTGTATGCATGAAATTCACTCTTCCTTCAACAAGTAAATCAGCAGATCATAAGCCATATTTCTTTAGACACAGGCCACAGGACTAGAGGTTCAGCAGCAGGTAATTCAGTCTGCTTGTGTCCTTATCTGTGCTTTTTTAAGCCTCTGATCTACATGAATCCCAAAGACTTCTCTAATCAGCCCAGCTCATGTCCAGTGCAATTGCAGAGCTCTCTCATCTGCATTGCAAGACCAATACAAACCTGCCAGCAAAGCTGATGGCCTTTGTCAAAGGATAACTTGGCTCCAAGGCTGTGGAGGCTCCTCAGTCTCCACTTGGGGTGCATGAGCTCAGCCGGGGCAAAGTCTGGGAGGTGAGAAGTCGTAGGATTGATTGTGCTACTCTAGGAAATGCTTCTGCAGTCCAAACATGGTATTGAACTTCTGCTACCAAACATCATCTCATCAGCTCCATCAAATTCACACAGTGGTTTCAATAAGGAATGAAGTTTAATTACTGATTTGTAAGTCACTAAAAAATTGGGTATTACGAAAATTACTCCAGAATAACATTGATGCTTTTCACGCCACCAATGCTATTTTGCATTTCTCACAGACCACTTGTGAGCTAATATTGATAACAGTAGCAATTACCAGTGACTGAGTTCTTACATCTGTGTCTATATCAAGATTGAAAACAAAGGTTTTAAGGTGCTTAAGGCAAGATGGAACATGAAAAGCAAGACTTGGGAATTGTGTATCTGAGATGCTACCAAAGAGTAGTGGCAGTGCTGGGGAAAGAACTCAGGTTTCTCACCACAAGCACTGAGATGTTACAATATATATATGTGTTTTCCATCAAACTACATGAATAGCAAAAGGAAGAGCAAAGTGACATCAGATCAAAAATCTAATTAGTATTTCCCTGTGTAATCGCACCAGTGTATCTGATGTGTTAACAATGATAAAATCAATGGGGTTTTTTTCAAGGACACAAAGTCTTAGGTTTTCATGACTTGGGGAAGGGAGCTGCACTGTGTCCGGATGGGCAGTATTTACATGAGAAAAGCTGACCTTCTGCAGCAGGGGAAAGGGAAACAATGCAGCTTCACAAGAGGGAGGTAAAGGGAGAGCAGAACATCAGCTGGTACAGTGGAAGCTGAACAGCATTTTCGTTTGCTCAACAGATTCAGTCTTTTCAGTGTTCTACCCACTACTGCAGCTTCCTTTGATGCAAATAAATCCCTCCTCTGCCTCCTTTCAAAGTACAAATCTACTTTGTACATCCTCGCTTTAATTTATTTATCTGGGGTAGCTTAGCTGAGGCACAGCATCTGTGAAATCCATGCTTTTTACTGGTAATGACCGTATCTGAAGACATGTAGGGATTATTTAGTTTAGATAATTATTTAATAAGGTTTTTCTAAATTAGTGACAGGAGAGGGAGCAGTAAACAACCACATTAGGATTCTAATTTCTGCTTTCCATCAACATTAGAGGTAGGTTATGCCAACAAAGACTAGGATTTGTTAAAACACACAATGGAAACTGTCTGGTTTGATAATGCATAGGGCCAGAACCTGACTGTAAATAAGATTTTGAAAGGCAGTTTGTCTGTCCAAACTGTTCTGTGGTAAGTGAACAGCCCTCTCTAGATCCTGACATTTTAACAACTGGCTTGACATAAAGAACAAGCACCGTGCTTCTCTGACACATCCAGCTTCTGTCTTCACCTTGTTTAAATGTCAGGCAAGTCTTACAAGACATCTATCTCTATCAGGGCATTTCAGAGTGCAAGGACCTCTCATGGCTGGTACTTTCCTGTTGAGCTGGATTCACTATTTGAACGAGTGTTTATTCATCTGAAGCTTTTTTTTGGTGAACTTCCACCAGGGTCATCCCAAACATTTGCATTTCACTCTTATTGAATCAAGGCTCCCAGCAAATGGTGGCTTTTCCTCAGAACAAGCCCTTGCCTGGGTTTTGATGCCTCTAGAGAATTAGACTTGAAAGAAACTTGCAAGATACTGGTTGTTCTTATTGCACACATCCATGTTTTAGTTTTATTATGGCATCCTGCATTGTAACTGTTCTGAAATGTATGTCTGCTCTTGTCCAGCATGCACTGCCTTTGGAGTACACAGAACATAACCAATGTCTTGCAAATTAGGCAAATTCTAGTTTTATATCCAGGACATGAACAATATAAATATTTTTAAAATTATTTAATTACAAAATAATTAATTTATCAATATCACATCAGCTGCAGTTAATTTTCATGGTCTGTTGCTCTCTTAAATATCAATATTGCTTTGATTTATTTTATTGTCTCTTTGATGAAAACTCTTGCTATTTTACTTTTTTCAGATTGCCTGGGAACCAGAGCTCCTTCTTCAAATGAAATAATTAAATTAGCAGAAGCAAATGTCTTTTGGTCAGTCCAGGAACTGGAATGCATGGACCCAGGGACTTTTGACAAAAATGTGGAACTTCTTGGGGCTGTCTCAGGTTTTAACATCTCCCAGCTGACTGCCTTGAAGGAGAAAGCCAAGCAGGTAACTATCCTGTCTGTGAAGGAAAATTAAATCTGTAATTTGATTTGGTGTTATTGAACTATGCAGTTCTAAAATAACTGTGCTATGTCAATGTCACTACTGCCACAAGAATATCTATGGTTTATTGGAAAAATAATGTGAGGTGGTGATAGACGACTGCTGCCCTTGCTTTAGAGTCAACAGGCAAGTAGTTCTGAGCTATTGGCAGCTGGAAAAGTGAAGTGTTTTTACTTTTGAATTGCTTTTCTGCTGGCTTCTCACTTCCCTTTCATAAATGAAAAATCAGCGTGCAGTACTAGGGGCTGTTGATTGCCCTGCTGAGAATTAAGCTTGGCATGTTAAACTGTCTACATCAATGCTAAATATAGCTTACAGTGGGGTAAACCCAAACTGACTGAGAGGGAGTTATTGGCTGAATAAAGCTCCTTCTTCCACTTTCTTCTTGCAAGCAGGGACAGATCCATCAGTAGGAAATATTAGAGAGGAAAAAAATCATCTACATTTTGTCTGTACCAGGAGCACAGTCGGTCAGAGGACTGTGCTGGGGGCAGGTCAGCACCCGGTGTGGGCTCTGAGCAGCCCTGCCTGAGCCAGTGTGGGCTGGCAGAGAAGTCAGACCTTGCTCCATCCTTGTTGTTGCCATTGCGCTTCTCTCTGGGGGTGACCTCCTCTTGCTGCTTTGTGGTTGCCTGCACTGCCAGGGAACAGGCAAATTCCCAAACATAGTTTTGGTTCAGCAAGGAAAAGCCTTAGGGTGCAGTAAGACAAATTGTTTTGGTTGCAGAAAACCCAAAGGTGAAGAGGTTACTGGCCCCAGCCTGGCTTCAGCTTCCTGTCAGCAGATTCTGCTGGAGGTTATCTGCTCTCTGCTCCCATCTCTGCATGGCTACTCTGTAGTCCCCTTCTGTCAAAATGATCCAACATTTACAAGTCCTTTTTAAGTCCCATCAGATCATTCTGACAGAATGAGGTTGGGAAGCATCTACAAGTTGCAGTTGGCTCTAAGTAGTACAGAGTGCAAGGGGTTTGGAGACCTGAGGGCTGTGACCACTGGAGGAAAGTGGGAGCAGGGGACAACGTGAGCCTGGGCAGCATCTCTTTAACCAGCAGCTACAGCCAGTAGTGGAGCTGACTGTGGATTTGGGGTAAATAAGGCCAATTGTGCAATTTTTAGCAGTAAAGCTCAGCTTTTAAAACAGTGGAACTGCAGGTGCTTGAAGAGCAGTGGCACTGCCCAGACTTCTGAAAGCAGATGGTGACTCTCTGCAGTTGTGTCTCTGCTGCCTTGTTGCAGGAGGACAACTGCAGCAAATGTATTCTTCCCAAGACAGCTTCCCTCTGTCAGCATGGACACAGGTGGGTAGGAAAAGGGGAAAAAATGTAATCCTAGAAGGAAATAAAAACAGTGCTCCCCTGAGGTAGTGGGAACTAATATTCTTTACAGCAGTGCAACGTACTGGTGTACTTATAGAGTGGTATCAGTTGTAGGGAAATTGGCAGCAAGGTTGATACACTCACATTTCTGGCTATATTCAGACACACAGATCTGTAGTGCACTGAATGGCAGTATATTCTGTGTGTGACTGTTTGTACAGATTTCTGCTAGACAAAGACAGATTTCCTATATATTAATTTGCAAAATGCAACATGGTGTTACACTGAACATGAAGCACGAGAAATGGAACAGGACAGGCAAAGCTTTTTGAAATTATATGCATAAGATGCTGTTATGTTATTAACATCTTTGATTAAAGGTTTTATTAAGCCTGTACTACTCATTGTTCCAAACTAATTCAAAAAGTCTGGTTATCAGTTTGTGTCTTAATGAAAGTAAGAAGCTTAGCTCACTTGTAAGTGGAAGGTCTCCCAGCTCTGCAGCAGTGACAGCTGTATGGGTCTGTAGTCTCTAGGTGAATGAGGACAATGGAGTGTTTCAGTTTCATGTGTTGTGTTATTTATATCATTCTGCCTGAGATTTCACCCAGCACTGTCAGATAATACTATTTATGAAGTACTTTCATTTATGGCCTAGATCAGGAAACAGACACACTTTTGCCTGCATGTGTTTAATGTATCTGTTAAGCTAGAGAATTAAAAGCTTTAAAATTGGGCTAATGCTTTTTATTATCTGTTTTCTTCGGAAAAGATTGAAGTTTCCCAGACTTAGACCCTTTATGACATTGTAAAACCAACATAAAAGATCTGGTGGAAACTCAGTTGGGAGGTACAGGTCCAGCAATGCATCTCTTAAACAAATCCTTAACCCGAGGGTCATAGTTGGGAAAAGCACCCTGGCAGCCCTGAGGCTGCTCTGTGCTGGATGTGCACATTGGTACAAACAGCAGAGAGCCTGCAGCTCTGTGCAAGGAGTATTTCATTCCAGAGATCCAGAGTCCTGAGCCCTACTTCTTTATTTTCTGGAGGTTGTACAGCTTCATGTCTATCTGATGGTGCAAACACTATTTAGTAGGCAACTACAGAGATGCTCTTCAGCAAGTCCCCACTAGCTTTGTCCTTTCTAACTTTTTGAACAAAACTTAAATTGTAGCTATCCTGAAAATGGAGTAAATATTTTTCTGACTCAGACAGTAGCCCAGCCCTGGGCTTTTAGTTGTAATTTTCTAAGTGGAGTTAGCAGCACAGTGTTATACTAGAAACCTGTCATGTATTCACTGACACAAAGCAGAGTAGCTGAAGTACATGAGAGCTTTAAAGTGAGCCTTTTTTTTAATGTATGCCTGTCTTGTTCAAGTCACTTCCTCCAGCCAAAATCCAGTGTCTTTTTCTGTAAAGGCAATTGGCCACACCCGGGGAGATACTGACCACTGTCTATCTATTGTTGTCAACTAAATGTAATTGATGGTTCTGGCCTCTGAAAATTCAGCTCTTGATGGACTTTTATTATTCTTTATTCAGGCAGAACTTTTCCTGATATCAAAATTTCCTTCGGGCTGCTTGGTGACAGCTTTTCAATCACTGTAACTTTATCACACATAAAGTTAAAAGCAGGGGAAGTTGTCAGTTTAAATACATTGGTACTGGTTTAGAAGAGCCCCTGCTTATTTGTCTGATTCTTTTTTACAAAGCTTTACAGATTTAATTGTATCTGTACAAACACATTTAAATTATTTTTTATTTTAACATTTATGAACACAAACTAGAAATAGGAACTTTAGGAACTGGCTCTTTGTCTGTATTGCTCAATTCTCTACTTTGTCTTTCCTTGTCAGTGACTGAGCCAGGGTGACTGGTCACAAAAGCAACTTAGAAGTCAGTCCCCTGGAGAGATTGCAGCTGGGTAGAAGCCTGGGTAGTCCAGGTGCTGCTTTCTTGGCAGTATAACAGTGTGGATCTAGGCACAGATTCCCATTTTTATTGTTCTTAGTGGTTTTGCTCCTACAGCCACACTTCCAGCAGTTCCTGTTCTGACTCATCAACAAATCCAAGCTGTAAAAATTGCAGCATTTTTAGATGAACTGACCATTATTTTGAGGTTCTACATTATTGGTGTAGAACCTCAAAAACCTTCACAATACCTAAGTGCTCTGCCTTTTGTGTGCAAAGAGGAATATTCAGGTTTTAGGACTTTTAAACCAAAGGGTTTGGGAATGGTGTGTATACAGAGGAAGAGTCATAATGATCTAACAGTTATTAATACTGTCCTCTAAAGGTTTGGGGGTTGCTGCCAGACTGGAGGAGTTACCAAATCATCTCCCTGGGCCGCATTGCTCTGGCACTCACTGACCAGGAAATCGCAGAGCTGGATCTGCACTCCATCGACACCGTTTCTGTTCTCAGTCAGCAAACAGAGTGGACTCTTACCCAGGTGAGTGAGTGAGTTACTCACTCACTAGTGAGTAATGTAGTCCTGGTGAAAGGCTCTGGATGCATGCCCTTTGAGACTGAAGTCCTGGAATTGCCTAGGAAACACCACACTACTCCCTCCTGCTTTTCTGCAGCTGTGACCCCAGTGAAAGTGGCCAGGTGGGTCAGCACTGGTGTCTGCCTGGCTGGGGGCCAAGACAACACCAATCACTGTTAATTGGGGTGGGGCTGAGTGTGTTCTTTAGCACTTGCCCACCAAGCAGTGGAAAGAGGTCAGCAGCTCCTCTCACACTGGCCCTGGAACAGACACTACTGCTAGGAGTACTAGTCCTTCCTAACTATGGACAATCACAGAATAAGTAGTGTGCCCCAACCCCAGCATTGCCCTAGAAGCCCTTTTTTGGCAGATGTACTCCTCTCATGTTCCTTTCCTTGGATAACTTCTAGTTATGTCAATGGGACTTTCATAATAAGAGTTTAAAAATTCCATTTATACATGCAATTGGCAGCATATTTCTGACTTTGTGGCCCATACCATCAGGGCTCTGTGGCTGCACAGATGCTGGCATGGTGGCAGTTCTGGCAGAATATCACAAATCTGTTTAATAGATTCATGTTCTGAAGGGCACCATAAGAAGGAAGCTCTTGGGAGGACTTTATACAAAACCAGTTTGCTTTTGAGGTTTCCTGCTGTCAGTAAGAATAGCCAGTTAAAAGAGATTCATCCTGCCGAACTTCAGTTGTCTAAAAGTTAGGCAGCTAGTTAAGCTAGTTATTTGAGGCTCAGCATTGTGGATAGATTAAGAAATCTTGGAAGATGCTCGTTTCTTTCACTGGCTTTGGACGATGCCTTGGTGGCAGGCTTGAGCTGGGGTCAGTTTTTAAAGGCTTAGTTTAGAATGAGCACCATCCTAAATTACTTTGGCTTGGAAAGGCACTTTGGTACCAATATCCCATTCATATCTGAAAATCAATCCTAAGCACAGGTCACCACTGATATATGGCACTTAAATAAGACAAGTCATCCTGAGTATTAAAAACAATAAAAATTACATATTGATCCCCTTAGGTATTTTATATTTTCTTGTAGCATTTTAACTGATTCTGTGAGGCAATCCAGCACCATTTCTTCTGGTGAAGGCTTTCCTTGTGACCTGGCAGAAGAAGTACACAGTGTTTTCACACCATGTGCACTTAGCGAGTGGTTGGGTAACAGTGCCCTGTTTTAGTGTCACATATAGGTGGTGACAGTGCTCCTCCTGAAGGCCATGGCCACACACTGGGGATGCTCAGGGTATACATTTATGCTCCATAGCTTCTGGTAAAATTTTAACCATCTAGTAACAAAACCTTCAATTATATTTACCCTGTTCATGCATACTATCTTACTGGTTTTGTAGGCAAGGGCTATTTTGCAAGGTTTTCTAGAAGACTCTGGCCAGACCATCAGCACACTAAAAAGTTTTGATTTAGTTGGACTAGGAGCAATCCTCTGTGCTTTGAACTCCACAGAAATCAAATCCATAAGGACTGCTGAATTCAGGTATTGCATTTTATACCTAATGAAATATTTATTAGTAATGCTGTTGATAAAATTTATTGTGCCATTTTTGTTCTGTTGAGATTTTCAGAGCCTAAAGGACACCTTTTTGCATTTTAAATGCCTTTAGAAAAGCAGTCACTGTTATGGAAGGCGTACAGTAGTTTAAAACATGTTCTTTTATAGTATTCCTCTGCCATTTATATCCCACCATTTAAGTATTGCATCGAGAAATCCAGGTTTTTGCTCAAAACCTTAAATGTTTGTATGCAATTTCTGTATTTTAAATTGAAAACAGGTTTTACAGTCTTCTTGAAGCAGACTAAGTATATTCCAGGCCTATTTATACTGCATGTGATTGCAGATGTAATGTTGACCCTGTTGCCTTTTGCAGTGCTGCAGTTGCAAGAATTGGCCTGTTGTTTTGTAGCACCCCTGCTCTGAGGCAGTTTAAGAAGATGACAGAATCCGTGTTTGGTGCTGCTACCAGCTGGAATGGCTCTATTTTACAGGAAATTGGTACTATAGCAGGTAACAAAACTACTGCTCCAGATGGTGATGGTTGTGAAGCATTGCTATTAAGAGATGGGTTCACGTAGCTGGGAATTTTTCTAGACCGGCAAAAGACATTTCTTCCAGAGGGGAGTCACCTGCAGGCACAGACATCCAGCAATTTCAGAACATTAAGGAAAAGTGGTATTCTCTGTAAGGTTCTGTAAATCTGGTCAAACTGACCTTGGAAAGCACAGCCTGAAGATACTTGGGTCCTGTAAGTTGGAAAGGTAAATTAAGGAGGGCAAAACCAAGCAGGATTCCAGACCCAGTCACTCTTTGTGAACCAGGCTGTACTGGGAGGAGCTGTGCTCTGGCAGCCTGAGCATCCTGCCTGGAAAGAATGTGCTGCCCAGGGAAGAGCACAAGGGCAGGATTAGCCTGGAGTGATACTCCTCCAGAGTGCTCTTGCAGCCTTGGAGATTTCCTGAGCCAGACGTCACTCCCAGTTTTGTTCTTGGATTTGTTTCCCTGTTATCATTTAACTGCACATTGAACTCTCATAAATTTTAGCATCCCCGATGCCTGTGGCAATGATTCCCCCCTGTAACTACCTAAGGGGTGAAGAAGTCACTCCCATTGCATGATTATGCTCCCTAACCTCGGATCAGAAGAGGCTGTGAACAAGCATTCCCTAATAACACTGCTTATGATTTTATAGGTTTCTGTAATTCTCTTTCCCAAGATAAAATAACTCAGGTAGAGTACATTCCATGTCAATGGCTAAGGTCAAATGATTTGTAATGCTGGAATCGAATGAAAGAAACAAAACATAAAAAGAACCAGCATCTCTCTATAATGCCCTGGAATAAACCATTTATTAAAATATTTTTTATAAATGCTTGAAGTTTCTATTACCTTAAAAAGAAATCTAATAAAAAGAACATTAACCGAGTTTTGTTTGACTTTTTTTAGGTGGTTTGAATGAGGATGAATTAAAAGCTTTTGATAAAAGCTTGATGCCATATTTCCAGCCATCAGCAGTAAGACATATACCTCCTGAAATTTTCCAAGTAAGAGCCTGATTTCTGAAGAAGTTACTAAATTTCTACTCTAGTAGAAATAAACTGCAGCACTGATTTATAGGTTTTGGGTTTTGGCAAAAAATTTTCTGTGGTCTGTTAAGTGAGAGACCATCAAGGATCTGGAACATTAACTTTCAGCTGTATCATCTGCATTTCTGATGCCCGTGAAATATGCTAAACAAGCTTTATTCGTCCTTCAGAATGCATCCCAAAGAAAAAGCAAGTATCACAAAACAGGGAATGGACTCTGTATATTCCAGCATTTTATTCAGATTTGAGTTTTCTTCTCTGTTTATTAACATTTGCAAGGATGCTGTAACAGCTACAGATTTCTCTGCTGACTGTGTAAGAGCTGTTTTATTAACCTGAAATCTGGCACCATTCTCCTGAGTTAGCTCTGAAAAACAGATTGTACAGGCAGATACAGATCAGAAAGGAATTACATCTAATTACAGCAGTACTGAATGTGGACCAGAAATTAGAACAGGGATCCTGAGATCATTGCCCCGGACTTTCTTTGACTTAGTGACAAGATTAATACTCTGCCTGGGCTGGTCTCTTTCAGATGCTCAGGCAAGCAATGTACTTATGGACAGATGAGCTAAACAGAGAGTTAACTGTGTCAGCTCCCATAAAAGAGAAAATCTCCTTGAGCACTAACTGTTTGTGCACAGTACCACTGACAGTTCAGATAAGCCTAAAATGTCCTTGCTGAAAATATTTCTTTGCAAAACAGCTCTATATAATCTTGCAGAATTTCTATCAAACAACATTTTTGTTAGCAAGAGTAATTATGATACTAGAAAAAGTAATTAACAAAAAGCAGGGTAACACTTTGGAAGAGTTTTCTGTATTTGAAAGATTCAAAGCAGGTTTTGGTTTTACACTGGTTTTTTATGGCCTCATTTTGCAACTGTATATATTATTCAGATTTTGATTTATGAAAAATTACATTGTATTATGGACTTCAAGTGAGTTAAGAAGATGCTCAATTCAAAATATCTGGACCTGTAGGCGTTTCCATAAGTTTGCTCAGTTTAAACCAGCACACCATTTGGCAGACAATGAAAAATGGGCAAGGGTTTGCTCCATCATCTGACCTACTTGCAAGGGGAATTTTGTCGTTCCAAAGTAGAACCTGGATGCAGAATTGTTGCAAGAAAAAAAGGTTGTTGTGTAGGAGAGTTAAAATGCTCGTGACTGCAGAATGTTAACTGGAACTAAAGCAATCCAGCCTGCCCAATAATGCAGGCTTTACAAACTGGTTAATTGCTTTGTGATATAAGATAATTACTGTAAGCTTATGAATGCCATGTTTAATTTTTAAATTTAATATGAACAACTGAGAAGATTTTCAATCTAAAAGAGAAAAATTGAATAATGATATTAAAGCATGGGGTCTTTTCATCTCATTGCTCTACTGCTAACTATAATGAAAGGTCAAATGTAAGTTCAAGTGATGTTGCTTGGGAGCAGATGTAAGAGAAAATAAATGAAAACACAAGAGGATGCACAATGCCTTCAGTCTTTGAACAAATCAGAAAAGAAATGGCTGGAAAATTAAACTCAAACAATATATTGAAGAAGTGTCCAATACAGTACTGGCATAGAAAGCTTCTCAAGCTGTCAGCTCCCAGCATCAAAGAGAAAGGTGACAGAGGGATGAGTGGTCAGGGAAGCAAATGAATACAGAGGATTTTTTAAAGCTCTATTGAGCTCTTTTATAGCAACACATTGTTGCAGGCTACTGTCCCTCATTCCAAATGCAAGGCAGTGCTGACTTCTGATTCCTTACCTGCCTTCTATAATTGACAGCCTAAACCAATTTTTCTGTCTTTTGTTCCTCCCAGGCATTGTCCCCAGAACAAATAGCAAACCTGGGCCCTGAGAACGCCGCCATGGTTACGGGATGGCAGCGGGAGCAGCTGGATGCATCCCAGCTCCAGAGCCTGGGGCTGGCACTGGATGGAGCCAGGAGCAGCAGCCCAGGGACACAGAGCAGCGCAGGATCTCCCCAGGAGGGGCAAACCCCGGCTCCGAGCGGTGAGTGGAGCCCTCCCTGCTCCTGCCTCGGGGAAGGGCACACACCAGTGGGCTGTGAGGTCTCACAGCACGCACCAGGATCAGGCCTCTCTTCTGAGGGTGGGTTGCAGTGAATTTATGAACCACCTTTTACAGTCGTGCCTCAAATCACATGCCTGACCAAGACAAACAGCCAGGAAGATGCTGGATTTACCCACAGCAAGAGGTAATGGAGGAAGTCTGTCAGATGGCATTAGCAGCTGTTCAGTATCATTACACTGTGCTAAGCACTAGCTTGTGTAAAATGTAGTCTAAAACAGTGAGCTTTTCCCTCTCCTTCCTTCCCATATTCTTTGCCTAAATTTAAGGTTGGGGTCTCCATCTCTGGACCTTCAGGTCACAACCTTTATGTGGAGCAAAATGTTGTTTGCAGAGCTGCAAGTGGGAAAGGAGGTAGCACTGGGGTGGATTAGCATCTTTATCCAGACTGCAGGACTGTTGAATGGTTTTTCCTGCCATTCCCATCCTATTTGGAATTAAGGCCTATTAGTACCTTTACTTCAGTGGTTTAATGTTTTACTTCTGCATATTGCAGTTTACACTGGGCAAGTCACACTGGCAATGTCTGTGGATGTATTACAGTGAGAGAGTTTGCACATGGTCAAGACAATGTTGAGAACTTACCCCTATCAGACAGCAAATATTGTTGCTTCCAGTGACACCAGTGAGACATAAGCTGTTGAAGGAGAGAGAGGGAAGCTGAAGTAGGAATAAGGGGAACTAAATTGCTATGATGCCCTTGCTGGAGTTAGAGCAGACCTTCCCAGAGGCACCTGGGAAGTGCTCTTAGCCCAGCTCCCTTTCAGGTGTGACCTGTTCCTTCTGGAGGTCTGCCAAAGGGAGGAGTTTTCCGGGTAAAGATCACCTGAGTTCTTGGGCTTTGTGTCCCTTATTCCCGACTCCCTATGAAATGCTTCTCTTTGGAGCTGTGTATGTTAAACTGGAAGTGACATCTCTTGAGAGCTGAATGCAGTTAGGATTCAACTGTTGGGATTTGCTGCACCACTTTGGGGTGGTGTAGATAAGACTTCTAGAGCTGGACTTTAGCGTGACACTAAGACATAAAGCCTTCTGCTTTCCAGGTGCTCCTTGTTTGAGCGGCTTTGGCATCTGGCTGTGTGCTGTGTTTACACTGCACCTGCCTTTCTGAACCCACAGGTGTTAAGCTTGAGGTAAGTTTTATTTTCAGCCGGAGGTAACTTTATAACAGAAGCACGGATCACCTGTAACAGAGAAGAAGGACTGTGGGACCCTCTTCCTGCATTGAATACAAAGATAACAATTCTTGAGTAATTTTTCTGTATTACAAAGGTGTCTTGTTCCTTGGTTAGACTATCTCTGAATCTAATCAAGGGGGAAACACTTTATCTTATCTTTATTGTAAAGCCAAACATAACAAAGGTATATTTAAAACTCCATGTAACATCAATCAATTACTGCATTGTTATTTGGAACGTGTTCTTGGTTTTACTCTGTGTTTTGCCTATTCCAGGTTATTTATAAGATTTTATTCCACAAACACTTTGATAAACACTATTTAGTAGAGTATTGCCATCAACTTTCATTGGATTTTAACATTTTGGCAGGCAAACATTTAAGAAGAGCACTGGTGGGCTTGAAGTTTAGATTCCAATTAGGCAGACTAAACGCTTAAATCTTTAAGATTGCAAAACAAGGCATGTCAAAAGACTTAATATTCTTTGCTTTGATTTTCAGTGTCCTGGAGCTTACAACAGAGATGCTAAAGATAAAAGAGTGTCAGCTCAGCATGACCAGTAGAATCAAGAGGCTCTGAGATTTCTGAGTGCAGAGTGGTTAAATTCTTACAAGCAGGACCCTCGTTTGCCATCATGATGAGAACTATCTCCTTTCCATAGCTTCACCATGAACAAGTAACACAGTATCTCTCCAAATAGTCCAAATTTAAAAACTGGAAACGGCTTATCTGTCTCATGAGAAAATCACTGAACTATAGGATTGTGTGTCAGGGAGGAACTTGAATTACAGTGGAGACAGGTAGCAGGGGACTGTTACTTGGAGGCTGATGTCTGATACCCAGTGCTTTTTACATGGGCTAATTTGGTCACACTGTTGTGTCCATTTGTTGGGTTTTCTTCTACTTCAATGCACATTCTCTGGAGAGGGGCTATCCTTCTGTGTGGTGTAGTAGAAACTGCACTAAAAGTTACTGCTGTTGCAATAAAATAACTTCATCTCGGGGCTGCTAGTTTAAATCCTGCTCAGACAAGAAGTGATAACAGGCTCTTAGAATTTAAGCACCTCTAAAAAATGTAGTTTCCCCACATGGCTGTTTGTATTCAGCACAGAACTGTTGACACTGAGGGCATTGGCAATACTATTAGTATTTCATGTGACAAAATGCACCATGGAAACCTGCTTATGTTCATCAAGAGACAGTCCTTTCACTTCAGGTGGGGTTGAAGTGTATGCCTGGAAATACTAAGGGGAAGCTGTTCACTGGGCCTGCACACCACTGGGACTGTCAATGCAGTATTTTCCACAAGACCTAGAATAAGGAATTTCTCATAATTATAAACCATAGATATTTTCCTGTGTTTTATCAGCATATGACTTACAGGTCTAATATTAGCTTGTCATGCCACACCTCAGTATTTTAAACAATGAGGGGAAAAAAGATATAATAAAAATCCTCTGCATGTGAACATACGTTTTTATGTCATTCAACATGATTTTAGACCATGAACACATGGCACAGTTTTCCATTTTGCCATTGCAAAAGTCTTATTTTTTCTAGACTAAAAAAGGCAATGCATAGATTGAAAAGTTTAGCTTTTTTGTTCAGGGCTGTACTATAGTAAATGCCCTTCAAACTATAATTTGTATTTCTTTATGGCAAACATTACATCTGGCTTCTCAGCCCTGAAAGTAAAATTGAAATTTTGCTCAGGTGGGGAAGCAACAGGAGTTGGGAGGGAGAGCTGGAGGGAAGAGCCTGGCTGCTGCTGGGGAAGGTGAATGTGAGCTGTTGCTGCTTGCTGTTGGGAGTAACAGTTCCCACCACAGTCCCATATATTCTGTAATTCCTGCAGCAGCAGGGGCTAACTTGATTTTCAGGGCTTTGTTATTGGCAAAGTGGGCAGTGAGAGCCATTTCTCACCCCCTCCTTTCCCTCTCCCCCTTCAGCAATCTGCTGCTCTGGGAACTGCCTTTGCCTATAACTAACCCTGGCAAGTGTGACATGATGTTACAGATAATACTGCATGCTTTAGTTCTGCATTCTATAAGCAAAGAATTATGATTGCTGCAAGCTGCCTGGCACTTTTTTCTCTGATCCTCACAGTAAGATTCCAGCTTCTCCAGCTGCATTTCCTTTTCTGCATGTGAACAGGAGATTGAGACATATATTTAAATAGAAAGAAGTTTGTTTTATTAATCCCAGCAAATATATGCAAACGTCCACTAAAACCAAAAAATACTTTAGTGGATCAAATGTGTTATAAAGATTTATCTGTTTTCACATTGAAAGTTCTGCCTCACTCAGATGTGAAAGTACTAAAAGGTTGTTTGATTTCCAGAAATTGCCTGACTTGAATTCTGTGTGCACTTCTGAAGATGCAGGAGAGTGTTTTCATGTCAAGAAGACAGTCAGCATTTCCAGTTCAGCTGCTTAGGTCAGATACGTGACTTAGCTCTACCAAGCCCTTCAAAAATCTATATGAGCTGAGAGTGATCTTCTTCTGTCAATATACCTGGGAGTGATTCCGTTTGCAATTATGTGAGTCACAGTTTAGCTTTTAATTGGAGCAGGAGTGAGCTCTTTGTTTTGTGCCATCTGTGCTGTAATTTCTTTCAAGCACAAGTGCTTTTAAATAGCTGAATTGCTCGATTATTTATATATTTTATTAAATTAATAATTATGTTAAGAGCTTTGGCATTGCATTTACGTTTGGTCAAGGACTTATCCATTTCTTACAAGAGTAGTGTAGGAGGCGTAAATGTGGAGCACTGACTTAATGTTGTACTTATTTCATGGTGAGACTGCAAATCCTGTTTGCTTCATGAGATGGTGTGAGCATTTGGATGGCAAGTATTGTAGAAAAGCAATTTTACTCCTGCCAATGTAACTCTTGTAAAGGTCACTGATGGAAAAGCCCATTCTACAAAATCTGGGATTTATGGGACACCTCCATCAAAACTGTTGAAACTGAATTTCTGTGGGAAGAATAGATGGAAAGGGGAGAAAGGCACGGAGAGCACTAGTATGCATGGTATGTAATCTGTGTGTGTGATCTGCCATCTATTCAATCCTGCACACTGCCAGTGCTAAGAGGAAACTGAAACATGGACACTTTACTTCTGTGAAACAAACCATGGAACCCCTCAGTGCAGGCATCTGTCCCCTCTGCAGATGTGTATTGCATACAACATGCACGTGATCACTTTCACTGGAATGCATTCATGGGAAAAATGTGTCACAGTCCCTCTCTTTTTGCATGATCAGGAATTTGGGGAAGAATACACTACAGAGAAATGTGGTACAAAGATTTGATTCTTAAAGAAATGTTGCTGTTTGTAGATGTGGGTAACATTTGTTTAAACCAAGCTTAATTTCTCCTACATTCTTTTTAGTTCTTTTAGTTCTTTGAGAATGAAAAAAAAAATCAGATTTGTGCATAAATCTGCTGTTGAATATATATCATGATAATAATTTTGTTATCTGCTTATTGTGAGAATTGGACCTGTGCTCTCCACATGTGACTCCTCTGATGGTTGCTGGGCAGTGCCGTGCATCCTGTGGGATGTACATCCAACCATCCCACTGCTGACAGTCACAGTTCTGGTGTAGGCCTGGCTCCTCTGAGTGCTGTGAGCCCTGTGACAGGGCTGACCCTGTCCAGCAGTAGGTGAGAGGAGGCATTTCATTCCTGTCATTGGATGTAGGAGTCTTTAGGAGTTAACAGATGGAAAGAAATACTTTTGTTGGCTTGTTATTTCAGTGCCTAATACGTTTATGTTCAGAATTGTGTTTAGAAAACAGAAAAGGGCTACTGGTTCTGGATCAGCAGGAGAGAAAATATCCCTATGACCTGGTACTGAGGTAAGTGCCACATCTGTGGTATCTCTAAATCCCCGAAAGGAAGAAAACAACTACCCATCCAGAGTGTCTGAAAACTGTCCCTGTTAAAGCTGGCATTATGGCTGTTGTCAGGTTTTGTACAGTGCATGGAATGTTTGACTCCCAGTGATCTCAATCTGTCACATCAGAGCTAACCAGCTCCTCAATGTGAGGCTCCAAAGATACTGTTTAATAAAAAAAAAAGGCATCCTTCCTTAATTTTAAGAAGCCCTTTATGCCTCCATATAATCTGCTCGAATATTCCAGAGGCAATTACGTACTGCATTATGGCAGATTTAGTTTATCAGTTCACTGCTGTGCCTAGGGATCATCACCCCCTCCTTCATTTTCCAGTAACACAAATTGCAGCCCCATCATATTAGGCTGGGACCGTGTCAGAGTCCCTCTGGCTGCCCCCTCGGAGCACATGTGAGACATTGCTCAAGGTGTGCCAGCCCATCGCACCTGGGGCTATGGGAGGGGCCTGGCTCACTCCAATGACACTCAGAAAGAAGCAAGGAAGCAACAGTCACCCGGAATGTGTCACTTGAGCAGGTAACTGGCCACAGGGCACTGCTGGTACTTTGGCTCATGCTGTGTTGTGGTTATAGATACCACACACTGCTTCCCAGTGGGACACTGCCAATTTCCCCATGGCAGTCGAGGAACAGTCATCCAACTGCAGTACCTTGTTCCCCCTCACAGACTGTCCTCCTTAGAATAGAAATCAAATTTCAAATAATTTCTTCCTCTTTTTTTCTTTACTTCTTCTCTCAAAAAAGGCTGAGATTCCAGGCTGGTACACAACTTTAAGCAATAGGGTCTCTTTATTTCAGGGAAAATGTTTAAATGTTTTTGATAAGTTTGTGGGCTTTTTTCGTGTGTGTATTTTGTTTTTGTATTTTTAAGCAAGATCTGTAGGCATGGGATAAGGAGAGCTAAGAACCTTACAGTCCTGATCAGTAAAATATTCTCATCCATGCCATATGATGTGGGACAGCCTTGGGGACTGTTTACTCCAGTGCTGTTAGGGGTGAGGGATCTGACTTCCTTTTCCAGTAGGGCAGGAGGGAAACTGGACAGAAAAGACAGGTCTGCAAAGAATAAACAAAAACTCCACTGTAAGTTAAATTTCTTTTATTGGTACCCCAGAACACTTGGAATTGCTCCTCAGAAAGACCATTTTGTGCATACAAAATGCTGTTGAAAGTGCGGATAAATAACAAACTTGTCAGAAAGCAAAACAGACCTGTGTGCTATCCAGGTATCCATAATTTCATCTTTTAGTTAAGACTGTGATCCATTATCAGACCATCTTTCCATATCTGTCTACTTAGTCCTTGGACAGAAAAATTATGTGACTACCTCAAAGACCCCACCAGACCTTGCCTGGCCTCAGGACATGTAGGAGTTTTGCACCATAGGATGTTTTTATCACAATTCACATCTGGTTCTTTATTTGTACCCAAAAATAGATAGTCACAAAATGTATTACATTTTTTCTGCAATGAGTAGAAAGCAACTAATGTCCATCTGTCTCTTCCTGCTCCTTTCTGTTCAGCACCAGTCTGCTTTCCCAATCCGGATTAATGAGAGGATTTTCTTGCCCTCATGATGCAGGAACACAGGCATGTTCAGAGCTCACAGCCCAAGTGAGTAAACACTGAAATATTAAATGGAGGAATTGTGACTGATGGATTTCTTGCTTTGCTGGCAACAGCATAGCATTTATCTTCTAATGTTTTAGCGGGTATAATTAGCCTTACAAATACTTACCAACATCTCACTTAATATCTGTAATCTTCTCTTTGAGGGACAAGGAGAGAAGGAGAGAAGCCAAAAGTAAATTCCTGTAGGAGAAATATGAAAACAGTGGGAAATGCTAATCTGTCACAAATACAGCAGCATAATATTTTCTGGTAGTGCTTTCCTCAATAATTTTTAACCATTGTATGGAAGTGAACTGTATTGATTTATCAAAGAATAGCCATTGCTATAGTTAAAATCACATTGGTTTGATGCACCAGCTGAAACTGCCCTAGGTCATCTTTAATTGGGGCCTGACATGTTTCAACATTTAATCAGATGTCACAAAAAACAACTTAGATCACAAACAAGTTCTGAATATATCCAGCATGAACTGAGAAGGGAGTTGAGAGAATGGATGTCAGCCGTCTGCCTTTAATGTATCTATTAAAATAGATTCCAGATATGCATCTGCCAGTGTTTTTATTAGCTACTTTTATTTCACTATTCATCCTTTCAGAAGTGTTGAGATCTGACATATTAAATGCACACATTTCAATCAAGCCTGTGCCAAACAGGCTGGTCCAGCCAGTGCTCTGAGACATGCCTGAGTTTCCAGACCTCACACGTGTGTGCAGTGATGGAAGTGCCTCAGCACTGCAGCTGCAAATGTATTTACAAACTTGCACTTTCTCCCCTCCTGTTGCAGTTGGTACCACAGATCTGGGGAGTTCTGCCAAACACTGTTGTCTTCAGTGCAAATTCTCCAAGTACTATATTTGGGTTTTTAACGTGTCCTCGAGTAGGCAACTCGCTGGTGGTTACATCAAACATTATTTGATGCCAAAAATTATTCAATATTTAAAAAATAATTATTCTGTTACAGTTCAGATCTATAAAACTTTTCAAGTGCAACATACAACCTCTTCTCTTAGGAAGTGATAAGAGATACTATGGAGTTTGTCAAGGAGTTGTACTGCTGTACTTGTAAACACAGTGTTGTAAGAGGACAGGCTTTGATTCCTAATCTCTGAAAATAAGTAAATTTGTTTTTGTCACACTATGGGTGCTTACTAAAAAAGATAAACTCAATACCAAGTACTAATCAGTTCTCTTTTCTTTTCAGGATTATGTAAACTCTTTCAAGATTTCAATGTTTGTGCCACATTTTAAACAGGAAAATTAAAGATTGTAGTTAGGATCCTTTTCATAAATTTCAAACAATCCATAACCTTCTGCTGTGGGAACTTTTCAGTGTATCATTCTGTAACAGTAAAGTCCTTACACTATTTCCTCAAACAGGGTGTGAAACAATGTAAACCAAGAGATTTTAAAGAAATGCTGCTACCCAGCAAAGCACCACTGTTTACCTGGAATAAGATGTTACCCATTTTCTACAATCATTGGGAATCCTATTCCTGGATGGCTATTCCTATTTTTCTTTGTTATTGTTTGGATTGTTGGGGTTTTTTACAGAGAATATTGGAGAGTTATTAAGAGGAGATGCCTCTTTGAACGGCCCACTGAACTATGCTGGTCCTGTTGTAGGGATTCAGAACTCTGAAGAGGCAGCGTGCTGACTTTCAAGGCATGATTATTAAAGAAATAATTTCTTTTTTTTTTTCTTTTTCTTGGACGTTTACACAGAATCACAGAATTGTTAGTGTTGGAAGGGACCTCTGGAGATCACCCAGTCCAACCCTCCTGCCAAGGCAGGGTCACCTGGAGCAGTGACATAGGAATGTATTTGGAATGTCTCCAGCGAGGGAGAATCCATGATCCTGAAAAGCCTGTCCCAGTGTTCTGCTACCGTCACTGAAAAAAGTTCTTCCTCATGCTGAGGTGACACTACTTGCGTTTTAGTTTATGGCCACTGCTCCTTGTCCTGTCACTGGGCACCACGGAAAAGAGTCAGGCACCATTCTGGCACGGGCTGCCCAGAGAAGCTGTGGCTGCTCCATCGCTGGAAGTGTTCTGGGCTGGGCTGGGCAGGGCCCCGAGGAACCTGGTCTAGAGAGTGGCATCGCTGCCCAGGGCAGGGCGCGGAACGAGATGATCCCTAAGGTCCCTTCCCACCCAGACTATTCTGTGATTCCATGATTCTGTGACCCTCTTGGCACGAACCTTTGAGATATTTATATGTATTGATAAGATCCCCCCTCAGTCTTCTCTTCTCCAGACAAACCAGCCCCAGCCCCCGCAGTCTCTCCTAAGAGATATGCTCCAGGACCCCTCAATCACCTTTATGGCCTCCGCTGGACCCTCACTAGTAGCTGATGTAGATTTTCACACTGTTGGGCTACAAAACATAACAAAATATACATATAATAAAATATATATTATATTCGCTATTTTATATATGTATATATATATACACATCAGCTGCTCGGCCGCCCCAAGGNCCGGGCGGCATCGCCCCGGGCTCGCGGAGGCCGCGGGGTGCTGCGATCGCCCCCGAAGGACCGCGCCCCTGGCAGAGCCCAGCGAGCCGGGGTTGGGGGGGGTCCCGCCTGTCCCACTGGCCCGGGAGGCGGCCCTGGTGAAGCGGGGAAAGGCGGGGAGGGCATTGACCCCCGCTGGAGCGCCCCCGAGGGCCCCCGGGGCGGGCGGGCAGAACTCGGCCCGGGCAGGGGAAAAGGGACGGTCGCTCCCGTCCGCGCAGGGGAGTGGGCTCTGCCCTCCTCCTGACCTCCCCGCCACTCGGCCCCCTCCAAATCCAGCGCTGGCGAAGCGGCTGAGCAGCCGGGAGAGGGGGAAGGAGGAGGCGCATCCCCGCTCCGGGGTGGGGGTGCGCCGGCGGGAGCTGCCATTCCCTGGGAGGTGTTGTGGTTGCCATTATTTGTACTTTAATCCCTGTGCACCGCCGCTCCGGCTGTCCCCGGGAGGGTCGCTCTTTCCTTATGTAACTGCCCGGCGGCAGGCGAATGAATGGGGAGGCCGGTTTGGAGCGGGGGGGGGAGCCGCCCTCCCTCCGTCCCTCCGTCCCTCTATCCCTTCCCTCGCCTGCCCTGGCCGCGCCCGGCCTCTGGGCCGCCGGTGTACGCGGCAGCCCCGGGTTTGGTGCAGCGCCGGCCGCCGCTGACTCGCGGTTCGCAGCCTCTGAAGTTTCCGCGTTTTCCGCGGCGGCCTCACGCTCCCCCTCTCCTTCGCTTTTGTGCAGGAATTGAAGTGTGTTTCGTGCCGCTTTTAGGGCTGATGGAGGGTTCGCTGTTGGCCGGGCCGGCTGCAGTAGGAAGCGGTAGGAGGGAGATTCCCGGCGGGAGCCGCGGGCCTGTGTGACGTGGCAGCAGCGGGAGCTGCGCCGGGTCCCGGCCGGGCGAACCCCGCTCCGCCGCCCCCCGCTGCCGCTTCCCCCCCGTTCGGAACGGGCGTGCTCCAGTTCCCTGTGCCTCGGTTCGCTTTCCCCCTTCGGCTGTACGGTGTGGTGGTTGGAGGGAATTGCAGGCAGTTCCCGTAACTGCAGCATAGCTGATTTCTCTCAGAAAACTGGGAGTTGTTGTCATTCAAAATGGGCATTTCCGTGCGCTGTGAGTTATGCGGACCGGACCACACACCCTGGGAATACCGTTTTTGTTGTGCACGGGGGTTTGAGCTTGACTCTGCGTGCTTTCCGGTGAGCTCGTCCTTCTTTAGTGAGGGCGATTGTTCTTGAAATCAGTTTGCCCTGTGTTGATGGTAGGGTTAGCAGTGTTGAACGGATGTATCTGTAAAGTTTTCAGTTAAAAGCAAGAAGAATTAGTTTAGGTTGTAACCTGAAATAACGGAGAATGGGGAAATGAAAGAGATTTACACTACAGGTAGGAGGAAGTAGTGGTTCTGTATGTTTCCATGTCAAATCACTGGTTAATCACTTGATAGCACAAATAAAAAAGAGTAAATGAATAGTTTTGTTTTTTATAAAGTAAACTAATAGCTTTGGTTTTGAACACACTTAAAGTAAAAACTCTTCTTACCTTTGCAGAAGAGGTCAAGCAAATGACTCCGTGGCCCACATGCAGCACTAGTGCAGAACTATTGTTCCTGAGGTCATGGAGCACAAGAGCACCTTCCTGATGAACTTACCTGGCTCACGCTCTAGTGCATCAGGAATCCTGCCTGGATCTGGCAGGAGAGGGCCTTGCCTCCTCCAGCTCTTGCGTAGAGTTTTGTCCTGTGTTTGAGAAAGGCAGTTGAGATTACAAACAGCAAGAAGGGTTAATGATCTGAAAACTGAATATGATTTACTGTCTGAAGAAGGAAAATGAGAAATTCTATTGCGAGGCTGAAATTCAGATAGGGTTTGAGCCAAGAGATTCTTAAGTGACCTTTGGATGTGAGGTTATTTACACAGTATAGTGCAGTGTGACCTGGTCCCATCTTTCTGCTTAAAAAGTGATCTGATGCTGCTTTCCTTAAGCCAGTTGTGATTGAGAATCTCTACTGCTAGGGGTTTATTAATAAGAAAGCAGCCTCACACCAATCATTGGTACAGCTTTCTCCAAGACAGAAAAATAAATGGCCTGTATGGCACAGGGCCTTCAACTCTTCCCTTTCTCAAATAAGCCAGCACCCCTGGCCACAAATACACATGCATGAGGTCTTTCAGTAGAAAATATTTGCTTAATTCATTTTCCTGAGCAAAAAAAAAAAGAAGCAGGGGTGTATTTGTTAGGGTTTGTTTCTTTGGTGTCTTCCAGTTCTGCCTGAGTCCTCAGGAGTAAATCCAGACCCGTGTTGCTGCTGTGAGATTGGTGTCTGAGGCCTAACAAATTTGTCTAGAGTGAGAAGAACATGAATACCTCAAAGGAACATGAGGAAAGAATTTTATTTTTGGGACTCTATTCTGATCCTCCTAGTGGTTCATTGTTGTCAGTTGAGGTTTCTATTGATAAAAACTTTGTAAAGATGTATTTGCATATGTTTGTAAAGTCATACACGACAACAACCCCTAAGTAGTTACCACTTAATGAAGAGCCTCTTATTAGAGGGCTTTATGCCATTCCTTTACATTGTATGGTTACTAGAGCCATTTATAAATTAAATAAACTTGTACCTTGTGGTTATTGGTGACTAAGGAAACATGGGCAAACCAGCTGCTGCTTTAACTGTGCACTTTGGAAGCAGTAGAGGCTTTGAAAATAAATAAGGGCTTCTAACTGCTGGCTGAACTGCAGGCTGTGATCCATGAAGAGCTGGCAAACCACATGGTGCCGACTCCTCTCTTCTGGTTGTGTCTGCGTGTGTCTGAGGCCTTTGTTCCAGGGGAACTCAGAGGCCTGTAAAAGCAGCTGGAAGTGAGGGAGACAGCCTGTGCACCTCTGCTGCAACCTGCTGTTTTTTGAAGACTCATAGTCCCCATTTCCTTTCTTAACAAGTGGCTGCTCTAATTGAGGAAGATAGGTGAGACTAGGCTCATCTGCACTTTGAAGCAGTCTGTGTTTTCAGTGTTCGAGAAACTTAACCTTTTTTTTTTTTCTAATTTAGTCAATAGGTCGAAAAGAGAACGAGGGGAAAGCAAATCAAATCATGACTTCAAAATTTTAGAGCTGGCAGGGAAACAATTTTTTGCGTGTCTGGTTATTTGAGTTTCCAAGTTTAGAATTTGGAAAAATGTTTGCCACTCAAAGTAACAGCTCAAAAATCATTAGGGAGAGCCATGGAGCATGTAGTAGGTAACTCCATTATTGACATGATGTCATAATTAGGAAATTCATGAGACTTGAGGAATCCTGTGATTTCAAGCATTGTCCTGTTCAGACTCCATTTTCTTACCCATTTCAAGTCAAATTACATTGTTTGCTGTGCAAATTACTGCCTGAAAATTGATTTGCATTTCTCTGTGTCATTTATCAAGTGTTAAAGGTGACCTGCAGTTGCAGTGCTGTCAAATTATATGCTGTATACTCTAAAAAAGTAGTATAGATAGTAAATGTGTAGTACTTCTGCTAGGTAATGTAGCTGTATCTCTATTTTATGTGTCTACTGTGGACCAGATAATGTGCGAAGATGAAGATTTCTGACAGTGCTTTGCCATAGGCTGCTGCTAATTTGTCTGTATTTTCTCAAAAACTGCTGCTTTAGGTAGCTTTGGAATATTTTCTCTCTCTTTGAAGGAAAGTATTCTCTTTGTCAGTTGGAAAATTTGTCTTTAAAATTAGGTTGGGTTTTTAAATTGGAAGCACAGGAGTCTTAATACTAGTACGTTATTAGCAGAACCAAAGAAGTTGTGGTTCTGTGGCTGATGTGGACTTGGTATAGAACTAAACTACTTTATTTTAGAAAGTCTGTGAAGTTTCCATGGCAAAGTATGGACTGACCTTCCTCAGAAGAGCTTTTGTTTGTGGGTTTTATGGCTGTGATGTGCAGTTCATAGTTGGTAAGTGCTGTACACCACAGCTCAGTGTCTCTGCTGCTGCCTGTTATTTCTTACCTGCCTCACCACAGCAAAATGAAGTTGATAAGAAAGTACTACAATTTCAGCTCTGCCCTCCTGCCTGGCTGTGAAAATCACCTGAATTAAAGTTTCATGCTATGGCTTTCAGCCAAGCTGGAGCGCAAAAGTTGAAGGAGTTTTTCCACGTGTGAGGGTGAACCAAAACTGAGAGGTTTGGCTCCTCCAAATTTGAACCCAGAGCTTTGGAAAAAGAAATAAAACCATTTTTATTTAGCTCAAGAACTAAGTCATGTTTGTGGGAGTAAAAGGAACGGGAGAAGGATGAGAATAACATCATTGTAGCCTAAGTGTATTGCAGTTGCCAACGGTGAGCCAGGGTCAGTGCTGTGACACATCTGTTGATACATTTCCGAAAGGTTTGAAATGCATCCGTCAGTGTGTTTGCCTGTTCCCTCCTCCTGTTTTTGCTCATGGTTTAGATGTTTCTCCCAGTTCACCTGTCCCTTCACAGGCCTTTGGTTTACACTTTAAACCTTGCCTAGTCTAGTCTAGCCTACTTAACTTGAAAATTAGTTCGGGTCTAGGGTGGGTTTCAGGATTTTATGACTATTCTGAAGATTCAGAAATCAGTGAGAGTATTGAAAGCCTTAATAAAAATTACAGCTTTGGGATTGAGGAGATGAGACTGGCAATGGCTCAGAAGAATTTGTCGAGTATCTTATATGTATTTGTGACAGTACATGCAGATCCAAATTTATAGCTGTTATTAATAATTAATGTCTCTTATATGCTTTTTTTTTTATTTTGCTGTTCCCAGTTATTTGTTAAAGGAAAATAGCATGCTAAATAATTTAGCTTAATTATATTCTGTAGTGAGATGCTGTTCTGTAATCTGTCCAGGTGGATTTCTTTGTCCTGTGGGTTCTGACCTTAGGACAGCTTTGCTTGCTGGGAGGTTTTATTGACAAGTTGTGATGCCAACAAGCACACCTGGGATGAGCCCGGAGTGCTGCTTCAGCTGTCTGTGCAATGTAGTTGTAGTTCCAGAAATGTCAAATGTATTTTTTTTCTAAACTTTGGGAAGTGGTTTGCTTGTGATTTTTTTTTTTTTTTTTTTGATGGGGGGGGCGGGTGTTGTTTTGGTTTTTATACTTGCAGCTTGTGTTTTACAGCTTTACAGCCCACAGGTTTTGAGGTGTTTTATGTTTTGAGCTGTTCTGTAGGTGGTACATCAGGCTCACCTTGCAGATGTTTCACATGTGAAAGTTGCAAACACCCCCCTTTCTAACTGTAACTGTTTCTGCCATTCCTGTACTTCATAGGTTAAATTCCTTCATCTGAAGCAGCCTGTTCCATGTTCCTTAAGCTGGAGTGAAAAAGGACTTCAATAGCCATAGCAGATTGCCTTCCCCTCATTGCTTTATGGCACTGTTAATAAAAGCCTTTCTAGAAATATCTCTGTATAAAAGGACAAGGATTTTCAGCCTTGCATCATAACCGTCTCCTACAGAGTATTTTTCCCTCTTGTTTTTTGAACAAGACTTGCATGCTTAGCTGAACAGATTCAATTATTTTCACCCTGGATGACTGAAAACAAGAATAATTGGAATAACAAGATAGAGGCACAGAGTAGGTTGTTTTGTCCCCCTGCTGTGACACACCACCACATCAGTATTATGGAGCGATGCTTCACCTCAGTTTTCAGAAGCTTTTAGTGACTTGATTGTGCAAAGCTTTTATGCTTCTAACTGTGCTCTAGTGCCTGAAGTTAAGTACAAACAAACGTTTTGACATTGGGGCTTTGACCTAGAATTGAAAGTTGCTTTGAAGATGCAGTGTAGATGTCTGACATTTTACCTCACTTCTCTCTCTTTTTGAAATTTTGTTTTAATACATAATAACATGTGGGCTTGATTGTTTGATGTTTTTCTCACCATGTGGCCAATTGAGTCTGTGAATGGAACTGCCTTATGTTTTAAAATCAATGTATTCCTCTAAAATCCCGTTATTGGTGCCAGCATACCTTCTGCTTGTCACTGGGTCTGTTCTCTCTATTGCCCTTGTACCTTTCCAGTTATTCAGCACCTAAAGATTGTACTGAGGCATGTGACAGCTGAGAACTGAAAGGTAATGCAGCCTTGCCCAGTGATAATACAGAACAGATAGCTTGCAGGTGATATTTTTGGAGATGACACTACCTGCTGTAACTTTTAAACCTTGTGTAGTGCCAGCACCTCTTTCAGTACAAGATAACTTATGTTCACACTATTGAGCTATATGGGCTTAGAATTCTGTTTGTACAGCTTGGGAACTTGGATTTTGTCCTAATTTTGTGATCAAGTTGCTTAAAAATAAAGGATATATCCTTTCTCATCCTGGGCATCAAGTGTTTTGAAGCACCTCATCACTTTCTGAATAATTAATTATTTCCTTTGTCACTTTAGGTATTTCTGGGAAAAGCCAGCTTCTGTTTGCACTGGTCTTCACTACCCGTTACCTGGACCTCTTCACTTCATTCATTTCATTGTATAACACATCTATGAAGGTAGAGTATACTGGAGAGTTAGAAAAGCCAGTGATGTTGCATGCAGAGTGCATAATTTCATTAATAAAAGCCACTTTGAATGACCCACTGCACAATTGTTACCAAGTTCTAGATGGGCTTTAGATAAAGAATGTGGAAGATAGACTCAAAAGCCTACTTTTTTTTCTGCACTCCACATGCAGTTTAAACAAACTGTTTGTATCAGGACTGTGATATTTAGAACAAATGGCATTTTGGTTATTGGAAAAAAAAGCTTTTGAAACAACAGTTCAAATAAACTGTATTCCTCAATTGAGACATTAAAGCTCAAGTAAATCTCCTTTTATTCACTACAAGGTAAATTAGTATGCAGAATGCACTGCCAGAATTGCAGCTAGTGTCTGGTCAGAGGCTGATCCAAAGTTGACAGGAGTAAGCTCTAAGGAATGTAGCTTCTGTGAGTTATACCACTGTCACTTGCCCACTGAATGTCAGTGAGCCTGGATTTGAGTTTGTTACTTCTTATTCATTCCTGCAATTTCTGGTGCTGAGTACAAGGAAATAAAGCAGTAGTCTGGGAGAGGGCAGTATGTTTGTGCTTTTTAAGTCCAATTCCTTTGTTCTTGGATTTTCCTGATGCTTTTCAGCTTTAATTCAGAGGGCAGTATAACTTTGCCAAGAGGAAAGACTAAATAATCAATAAGGCAAATCATACTGAAGAATTAGGGAAATAATACTGTAAAATAAAATTTTGTGTCCTAAACTGACACTTGCTTTCCAAACAAGTGAAATGTGTATGCTTAAGTGTTACTATTAACAGTATAGATGAAGAGCTGTGGATTAAATAAAATATTCTTGGAACAGAAGCTTTTTCCATCTGTAATTTCTGATTGGAAGGTACTGTTAGGTGCACTAAAGGAGCAGGTAGGAGGGTTTTGCCATTTATTTATTTTTTGGTTGTGATTCAGGGCCATGACCACATCTTTGTTCTGCAGCCCTCCTAACCAGAAAAGGAATGAATGTGGAAATACTAACTTTCAAAATGGTAGCCTCTATTTCAGTTTCTAAGGTTACTGCTTAGAAGGACTGTTGGATATAATTGTCTCTTCAGCCCATTGTTGAAGTGTCAAGATGAAGCTGCTTGAGTGTCCCAACACAACTTGGTGTTCTATTTGCATACATTTAGGAGTGTATAATGTTACACAGTCATTGAGCATAGTTGAGAACTTGAGAAAACTTCAGTTGAGAAATTGAGAGTTGAGATTCTTGAGATGAAGAAATCTGTAATACAAGAGATCTGGATTCATTCACACTTTCTTAGTGTCTTCTATGACCATACCAGCTGTGATTAGTTTACATCTGTAGTAAAGGTTCCCTGTATTCTGTCCTGTGGTCCTTTATCTTTACTCATCTGGGATGCTTGTGTAGCAGAGCCTTTGGACTCTGAGCTCCTTAATACAGTATTTGTAGGATTTTGTATGTGTGAGCAGAGCTTTTAGTGATTAATAGCATCTGCAAACAGTTGGGTTTTTAATCTGTTATTTTTCCATTGCAAAGAATCCTTTTTTAATGTGATAAATGGTTTGGAACATTTAATCTTTGTGCTGAAACTGGCAGAAGCTAAAATATTTGTCTAGTCTGCTGTCCTGTGTTGACTCCAGGACAATGAGCTCTGTCCTGATGAAGGCAGATTGACCTTTAGAAAGTCTTAGATTCTCTCTGGTTCTGTTTTCTCACCTGTAAAATGAAGCTTTTTGCTTATTCCACAGGGAATAGCTATAAAGTGTACTGTGCCATAACCATTGAAAATGGTTAGACATCAGCTCAAACTGAATTCTGGTTCATTGCTTCTTTCAGTATGTCAGTCTTGCAGGTTTTGTGGCCTGGTGGTTGGTGAAGAACAGTGTCCAGTTGCCACTCTTCAGATTATAGAGATGTTTAAAGGTCCAAAGCAAATCAGCTTGTTTGTGATATGTTAAATGGTTGTCTGAATGGGGCTTATTGAATATTTTTTTAATTGCCACATGAGCCACACCACACTGGGTGTTTTGAATGTAGAAATGCCCCTTCCATTATTACTGTGTGTATGCACCTGCACATTTTTAACCTCAATGTTTGGGGCCAGTGGTTCCCCTGCAGCTGCAGAACATGTATTCCTTCTCCAGTCACTTACTTAGTTCTGTCTACTCTGGAAAGTGTCTTCACCTTTGGGCAGTCACTTCAGCCGTGGGCATGTGATGCCTTTAAAGCAACAAAACCAGTAAAGCCCAGAGTCACTCATTTTGAATTATTACTCTGCTGACAAAAGTTAAGCACCACCACCAGCCAGCTAAACCACGTAAACAATGCAAAGAATCAAAAAAACCCACACTTACTCCCCTTAGTGCTTGTTCAGGGAGTGTGATTTAATCCTGGGACCTCTGTGGATTGTTTTGGATTTTTGTTTCTTTCTTTCCTTGCCCTCAGCTCATCTACATCGCTTGCTCGTACGCCACCGTGTACCTGATCTACATGAAGTTCAAGGCCACCTACGATGGAAACCATGACACCTTCCGAGTGGAGTTTCTGATAGTTCCTGTTGGTGGGCTCTCCTTTCTTGTCAATCATGACTTCTCTCCTCTGGAGGTGAGTTGCTTGTGGGCAGGAGAGTGTATTTTTTTCCTTAAAATATTTAGAACGTGAAGATGAGCATTTTTAGCCTGCCCACTGAATGGTTGAAGGGTGTCTGTGTTTAGTAGGTTCAGGCTAATCCTTTCCTCAATGAATGTGTGTGGTGCAGATGTCTGTGCAAATTTAAGGCGCCTCAGGAGACCAGCATTGTTACCAGCATTGATTATTTTATTAAGCAGAAGACTGTGTTTTTCCCAGTACACTCTGATGGCTGTATTAATTCAGAATTCCTTTTGTTCTGTTTGTTAAAGAAATCCCCAGGAATGCAGTTTGTGAATAGTTGGTGCCACCTGGTGAAAACAAAAGGAATTATACTACTACTTAAATTTTATAGAATTGCAAATGGTCTAGACTAATAAAAAGAATAGCATTATATTTAAAGTGCAGCTATGTGTTTAATTGCAGAAAAATGGTGTTAAAAATGTAATTATAGAGAGTTCAAACAGGTAATTTTTCCTACAAAATAGAGAATAACTTTAGATGCTTGTTTTACTTGGACTGAGCTGCATTTTTATACTGGGCGTTAAATGAATTTATTACAGAGTAGGGGAATTTGAGTTGCAACACTTTGAGACATGTTTTAGATTTTGTTCTGTGTTAACTCATTCTTTCAACAAATAGATAAAAAATGGAAGAACATTAGGGGTGAAAAAGGACTTCATCTTCCCTGCAGCTTTCACAGCATGAACTCTGCAAGCTGTATTTCATGGTAATGTGAACTGGATGCACACAAGTTCCCTCACAAGTAAACCTGTGTGTGCCAGCTCAGCAGACAGCTGGTTTGGAGAGTCTGCTGTCTGCCAGGAGAGTTCCCTCCTACCATCCTCTGGTTGATTAGGAAGCTTTCCCTTAGTTTTTCCTGTACAAAGGAAAGATTGCCAAAATACTGTACCTGTATGAATAGGAATTCATCCATAACATTGTTAGAGAGTGCGAAGTCAAGCCAAGTCAAATGTTTTCTGTCCTGCTGTTATCAGTAAGACAGTTGAATATACCTTTGTGTTTTTTTCCTTTCAGATACTGTGGACCTTCTCCATCTATCTGGAATCGGTTGCTATTCTCCCTCAACTTTTTATGATCAGCAAAACTGGGGAAGCAGAGACCATCACTACTCACTATCTTTTCTTCTTGGGTCTGTACCGTGCCTTGTACTTAGTCAACTGGATTTGGCGCTACTACTTTGAGGGATTTTTTGACCTCATAGCTGTTGTTGCTGGTGTGGTCCAGACCGTTCTGTACTGTGACTTCTTCTATTTGTATGTTACAAAAGGTGAGTAGTGCAGTAACTTCCAGCTTCAGGTTGTGGAATGTAGCAGTTAACAGGTTCATAGGGATCTGCTGCATCAGCATTAGGAGCTCGTTAATTCTGTGTGCAAATTAGTGCCGAAATAGCCTTAATTTATCAAGTACATTTTTGCTACCGGGGGACATTTCTGGGGTATGGGTAGAATATAAATGTATAGATGGTCTGATGAACTTTTGGAAAACTTAAGTATGGCTAAATATATATTGCTGTTGCCTTCCATGGATAAGCATGACCCTGCTGCATCCCCTGACCATGTACACTGTTAGGTGCAGGTCCCGTGCTTACAGACACCTTTCTCAGTGGTTTAAATACCATAAAAGTTGAAAGTGTTTTGGATGTTTCTGTTCATGCTGAGTGTAGAAGCAGACACTTGTGCTGGGTGCATTAATAATTCTGCCCTTACTCAAATTTCAACTTCCATCGTGTAACCACAAAGCTGCTGTGGTGGGGGCTGTGTTGTTTTAGTCATAATTCCTAAGAGACTGTGGTGAGGAGCTAATATGTCCTATGAGGATGAAGAGTGGGAATTCCAGGGTGCTACAAGAGGGCAAGATTAGAATTGTTAATTCTAATTTACCAGTATTTATTGAAAGGAGAGAGGCAGTCTGGCAGGACTGTCTGCAGTGGACCTATTTGGTGGGAAAGGTTTCGGTCCCTGTGACATTTTAACAGTGTTTGCTTCTCCTACATTACAACTTTGTTTTGCTGACTGTTTTCTTTCCCACTTTTCCTTGCAGTTCTCAAGGGAAAGAAGCTCAGTTTGCCAGCGTAAGTGCCAAAACATCACCAGCATCTGTCCTTTTGGATGCTTGGACAGAACAATCTTTATCACAAGCAAAGGCGAAGATGCTTGAGACAGAAAGTCAGAAACACAGCTCTTTATAGTGCAGGTAGTCATCAGCGGCTCTGTAAGAACGGAGGAAAAACAACCAGCAGATTTCTGTTTGATGCATCTTGCCTTTATCTTTTTTATTACTATGTATAAAGATTTTTTACATAAAGAAACTTATACTGTATTAATAAATTCAGTGTATGGTTTCAATTGGAATAGTTCCAAAAGTGAGATTTTTGTGAGATTGTTTATGACCAGGAACAAGTGCAAACGTTTTTTTTTTAATTTTCAAGATTTTCTTTGAAATGACTGATTTTTTTTCTTTTTTTTTTTTTTCAGTGCACAAATATGTGCATCCTTGATGGATGGTAGTCATCTGTTCTTTCCCTTTGATTCAGTTTTCATTCCACTATATTTATTTTTTTTCCAAAAGGCGAATATATGTCAACTCTAAATCTGAAACCACCGATGTTTGATGTGATGTGCTGGTGCCCAGTCTTTGTGCCATCTGCTGACATGGAGTTCCTTACTCAAAATGTGTGTTGGTGCTAGAAGGGGAACAGTCACATTTTGTAGGTGTTCCCCTTCTAAAACAGACTGATGGCAAGAGGGCAGTAAGGAAATCACTTGAGGCCACAAGGACGGGCCCTTTGCTGTTCTGCCATGGTGTCTGGGAAGGTAATCCCAGCAATGAGAGCACTTGGCAGCCCAGGTCGTGAGCGGTGAGCAATGCGATTGTGTAACTTAGTGGCAAGTGTTTGTGACTGTGTTGTTTGTTCAGGAAGAGAAGGTTAAATATCTTGGATGTCCAGCCCTGCTCCACCATTACAGCTGTAGGAATGGGAGACTTGTAAGTTGTTGATTACAGAAATCTGTGGGTGATCATTTTAAACAATATCTACATTTTCTTATTAATGAATGCTTTATAAGCAATTTCCATGTTCAGCTTCAAGTGGTTTTCGATGTCACTTTTGGACAATTAATATTTTTTTTATAAACTTTTCAGAATCAGCAGCACCAGTTACCATTCTTCATCCTTTAAATGATTCCCTTTTTTTACTGAGCTGTTGCATGATTTATCCTGTGTTACCATCCTCAATAAACACTTTATGAAATGGTGAAAACATTTCGGTTTTATTTTTTTTTTTTCATTCCTGAACATGAAAGTTTTCTGTTGGCCTGGGACTGGATGAGGACGAGCTGGTTAATGTCATTGCTGTATTGAAATAGGAAGTTTTTAAGGCTCTTAATAAGGGTAAGGATAAGGAGCATTATCACTGATGGAAGCAATGATGACTGAGTTCTGCTTGTTTAGTAAGAGCTCAGTCTCCAGCCTGGTGCAGAGGAGAATTTGGTGCTTGTATGTGTTTTATCTTCTTCAGTTTAATTTGCCGTCCTTATCTCCCCCGTCAGTGCTGGTTCTCATTCCTAAGCCCCGCTGAGCAGTGTTTATTTGCAGCGGAG
>VZRS01005284.1:384607-411167 GCA_013398055.1 Ifrita kowaldi | reverse complement strand
CCCGGGGGCCTTCGAGCTGTTCGTCAGGCTGGTGTGGTAAGGCGCGCCCCGGGGCCGCTGCCCGCCGGCCCGGCCGCTTCCCGGCGGGATGAGCGCTGCCCGCGGCCCGGGCGGTGCCGGTCCCTGGCACATCGCACTCGGTGCGGTGCCCGCGCTACCGGAGCGCCCCGGGCCGCCGTCACCCGCTGGGCTCAATCTCCGAGTAGCGCTCGCGTGGTTTCGTAATTAATACGGGGACTGCTCTGTGTCCGCCAGCCCGCTGCTCTGGGAGCTGAGGGAAGGTGTGAGTAGCGCCACGCAGGGAGCCTGGGGCTCGGTCTGCACTCGACCGAATTGTAATTGCTGCTGAGTGTTCGTGTAGTGGTTTCATTCTGACACTCCCCTTATGTAACAGGTCCCTTGCTGTTAATCTTTGTGCGGTGCTTTCGTTACCACGAGCGCTGTCTATCGGGTGATCACTTCGCAGCGGGCACGTCCCCCTTCCGGCTATTAACTGTTGTTATCTCACGTCCCGGCAGGTGGATTGGGATTCTTGTCCTTTACACGGTTCACAAGGGGCAATTTAACTGTCCTGGGGGAGGATTGCTGCACAGCTACCTGCTCGGCCTCCTCATTCTTCTGGCTTCCATAATATGTGCGTTATCTGCTCTTGTATACATCAGTATGCAAGGTAAATAGTTAATAATGATATTTTGTGTTTATCTACTAGAATTGTAATAGATACGTGTTTTTAATCTGAAGCTGATATTAAAAGCCACCAAAAGTTGAAGTGTTTTGATGGTAGTCAGACTTAAAAAACTCCATCAGCATTAACATATTTGCTTTAATAGTATTATCTTTAGTAGCCTGGAATCTAACATAATAAACAGACACAACAGCTTAATGGAGCTAATGGTTCATTGCCATCAGAGCATCCTGAAAACTCTCTCTGCGTGACCTCTGATGGAACACTGCTCCACCTCTCTGACAGGAATTTAGGGAAATGCATCCAGAATCATCTGAAGTATCGTGTTGGTTCTGCCTTGCACAGGCAGGTTTAGTCATGTCTTGTCAAAGTCCCTTAGCTGCAGCGGGCTGCTTGGGGAAAAACACACAGAAAAGTGAATTGTATAAATGTCATAATAAAACTGACAGTGAGTGCTGTTAAATAGAGCAGGACCCACAGCATGAAATGAATGGCTGAACAGAAGTAAGGACCCCAGTGCAACTTCTAATCATTTGTAATGATTCATTTTGGGTTAAAATTGCTAGGAAAGCTTTTTTTGGTGAAGCACCTGATCATCGAAATAATGTTAAGAAGATTAATATGAAAAATGTGTGTGGTCTCTGGAGTAACAGATGAGACTCCACAGTTTCTAATATATTGGTTCTCATGACACACTGAAAATAAGTATTTATGCTTCTGTAAATAAGTATTTATACTTCTTTCCATTTAAGTAATTTTAAGAGTGCGTGAAGAGAAACTATGACAGAGCAGAAGTGTGGATGATAATCGTGGCCTTGAATCTGACCACTGGTTTTCCTAGAGTTTCCAGAGAAGGGGAAGTAAGATCAGCCAGACTGTGCTGTTTATGTCAAAGTTTCACAGAATATTCTGGGTTGGAAGGGACCCACGAGGATCATCGAGTCCAGCTCGTAGGTGAACGGCCCATACAGGGGTCAAACCCATGTCCTTGGTGTTGTTAGCACCAGGCTCTAACCAAAGTTGCAGAGGTGAGAGAGGTAACTAAATAGCAGTAGTAAAAGAACCTTGTTTGGTATGAAAGTACAGCTATTGTATTGTAAAGGCCATTGTAACTAAGAGATGGAAGAATTCTGAGGCTGAATAAATTTCCAAGAAAATAGAGGGTGAGGTGTGTTGGGCTGTGGTTGTAATGTGTGGGTTTGGGTGTGTTGGGTCTTCCACCAGCCCTTGTGCTGTGCTGGCGATCAGCGATGCCAGCAGGGAACCCCCACATCCTGTGGGTGGTGCTGAGAAAGGAAAAGTTGTTTAGAGGAACCACAGTTCCATCTGATTGTGTCTGTGTGAGCAGCCACGCTGCTACAGGACAGGCTGCAGCCTGGGAATGGGAAAAAGGAACCTCTGGATCGAGGGCTTCTGAAACAGCTTTATCACTGGGTGTGAACCACAGCTGTGTAATTGGGAAATAGTTTCCAAAGTTGTTTTTGTTCAGCAGCCTTTATAAATTGCCTGTCTACACCTGAGCACGCACACCGCACTACCTCATTACCCTGGGATCAGCAAACTGGTTTAAGGAGATGAATTGGCCAAAAGTTACTCCCTTTTTATTGCCTGAGAGTGCTAAAACAAAGAGGTCATTAGTAAATTAACAAAACAGAGAATAGCCTGAGAAGTATTTGTCCTGGTAATGGTTCTACTTTTGTTCTCCTATTATTTAGTAATTAGTATCCATTAACAAAACTTCATCGTAGCCCAGCAAAATAGCATCTGAAAATGAAATATTCAACCAACTAAAAGCTAAATAGAATAATAAAAGGCCCCAGGTGTCATGAGGAACTGTAGGTGAGCCATTGCTCCTGGATGCAGCTTTGGCTTATGCTGGGCACAGCACTGCTGCCTCAAATTCAGTGCAGAATTGTCTCTGACTAGAGTTGTTGTTTTGGGTTTTAGTAGAGTAAATTCTAAGAATCACAGCTATAAACCCATTGTTGTTTTTCTTTGCTTCAGTGATAGCTTTCCATTAGTATGAAAGAACTTGATAGTTTCAGTTGTTTCTTACTTTCTGTAAAGCCCAGAAAGTTCATATTTCCAGATAGGATTTCATGTTCTTGAGGTGCATTCATGAGCAGTTCTTGTTTTAAATTCTCTCTCTAATTTCAGGAACAATTTCTAATCCAGGCCCAAGAAAATCACTTCCCAAAATACTTTATACTCGCCTACTTCTCTACTTCCCTGAATTCATCTGGGCTGTTGTAGGAGCTGTGTGGGTGTCAGACAACAGTGTGCAGTGTGAGAAGACTGTGATAAATGGCGTCATTGGGACAGTTATTGCAAGGTAAAGGTGCCTCCCTGCAAATCTGAGCCTGTTGGTGTGTGTGAGAAGGGAAATGAGTTGGTATCCTTCCCTAAAAAATCTGCTTGCCTTGGGAGAGAGAGCATGTCCTGCAGTGAAGGAAAGGAAGGGAAGATCAGAAAGGGTAAGAGGGACAATGGGAGTGTAGAGAACTAGATAAATGTGAAGGGGATAGTAACAAGATCACTTAGCTGGTAGTGGAAAATGGAGCTGTCACACCTCTGGGCTGCTGCTTCCAAAGCACAGGGCTGGGATTCCAGGTTTGGTGCCCTGTGTGAACTGAGCTGACAGCCTTGTTCTGGTGCCCAGAGTATTGCAAGCCCAGTGCCAAGAGCTGCACCCTCAGGACAGCAGCAGAGGTCTCCATACAGAATTCCATACCCAGCTTCATTTTCTGCCTGTCAAGATCTGTAGTTGGGATTTCTTGCACGCTTGCCAGCAGTGTCTGGTTTCACAGATCAGTTACCCACTCCCTCCTGTCTGGCAGCTGGATTATCATCGTCTTTACCATCATTGGAGTTGTCATTGTCTTTGACCCCCTCGGGGGGAAGAAGACGTTCTACCTGCCCGACGGTGTGAGCCGCAACCTGGAGAGCAGCCAGTCGGGGCAGCTGCTGTACAACGTGAAGAGCTCTGCCACCAGGGTGTGGGAGAAGAGGATCCGGCTGCTGTGCTGCTGCATCGTGCAGGACGATGACCACCGGGTGGCCTTCACCAGCATCGCCGAGCTCTTCCGCAACTACTTCTCAGTAAGGGGGAGAGCCTCGCCTGTGTTCTGAGAGAGTTTTGCAGTGTTGAGGTCTGGGATGGTTTTACACAGTCCTCTGTGTCTTTGTACAGGACACTGATCTGGTGCCGAGTGACATAGCAGCTGGTTTGATTCTGCTCCATCAAGAGCAAGATAAAATGGAAAATTGCCCCAAGGAGCCTGAAGAAGTCCTGTGTCATTCTCCATCGTCTCTCGTGGTAAGATAGGGTTGGTGCAGCCTCTGGTGTAATTATTCTAGGAAATGGTGCCAGAGCAAATTGAATTGCACTTCTTTCTGTAGAGGGTTTTTATGGTTTTGTTTATTCTTTTAACTAAATTAAACACTGCAATAAAAATTCATAACAGCGTAAGGTATTAATAAATGCAGTGAAAACAACTTGATGAGTTTATAGTCAAAACATTTTTCTGCCTTTGCATGAGTAGAACATTTATCTGAATGGGAATTCAGTGCAAAAAAGGAACCATTTAGGCCATTTGATCATTGTTGAACAGTTGGGAGAGAAAGAGAAGAGAAGGAGAGTATAATATTTGGTGCTGTTTGCATAGAACTGAGAAGATAGTCTTCTAGTATGTTTTGTGGGCTGTTTGTCTGCTGCAAATACCCAGACAAGGTATGAAGCAAAAATAGCATCTTTTAAATGCTTGCAGGTGGTGGATTAGTTTGCTAACTGATTTTTGCTAGTCTTCAGTGGAAAAGTGCCTTTGTAAATTTTTCCCCTCCCTTTGGCCTGTGTTTTATAGATGAATATAGTTTTACTTCAACCAGTGCATCTCTGTCAACTTCCTTTTGAATCCAGCCAGTATGATGGGGTCGTGCTTTAAAAGTCTGTACCAGAGAGATCTGCTGCAGACTCTTTAGCCTTCCCTTGGACATCCTTAGGTAACATATTTGGAGTGAATGTTGTTTTCAGCATCGAGCTTATCAGTGTATCAGTATTGGAAGAAACTGATTCAATGAAAGCTTTACAAGATCCTTGAGCTCTGTAGCTACATAAATAAACACAGACTTTTTCCTGAAATACAAATGGCTATTTTTAGTTCCTCTTAGACCTTGAGGTTTTCCTTTTGGGTAGTGTGTATTTTCATCATGCCTTGATTTTCACTAGCCTGTGTTCAGTTTTATTCTGAGGCTGCCTAACATGCCTTCCTCCCTCTCTCTGCTTACTTTTCTTCCCCTGCATGCTTCCAGACTGATGATTTGGATGTTGAGCTGGAGAATGCTGCTCACTACATGCTGTTTGCTGCAGCTGCCTATGGCTGGCCCTACTACGTATACACCAACCCATATACTGCACTCTGTAAGCTCAATGGTGACTGGTAGGTTTGACCCAAGAGCTTAAAAACACACAGCTGCCTTCTATTTAACTAGTCATAGCAGAGATAAAACAGTTGTAATAGCATTATTTTTGTTGCATTAAACTATATCACTCTTGGGAGTACATGAGCTTGACTGGTAGAAATGTCTTTCACAAATTCAGAGAAAATTCCGGTGTCTTCCCACCCTCAAACCTCTAACTACCCTCAAAGATTGGGGTTTTTTTTCATGAGAAAAGTTTGTGATTGAGATTAAAAAAAATCATTTAGCAAAGTGACAAAGGAGGANCATGAGAAAAGTTTGTGATTGAGACAAAAAAAAAAAATCATTTAGCAAAATGACAAAGGAGGAATTTGAATTAAATGAAACATGTTTTAAAATTAGGCTTTTTCGAGGTGCCTTTTGGGCACAGATGTACATACGGAAGTAAAAGTCTATCGACAGTTTTGCCTGTCTTAAGGACTTAGCCAAAGTTCCCTGTCCCTCCAGCCTCCTTTTTGTTCCTTTTGACCCCTTTACTCAAAAATGTTTATGGTCAGTATGTCATTTTGCATATTGCTTTGTAGGATTGCTGTATGTGACCATTGATATTTGTGACTGTAAGAATGATTTTCGTAATTACTAACATGAAATATGAATATAATCTACTGAAATACAAATCACTTGCAGAAAAAAATTACCACATAATACTGTGGATAAAACATGAGATAACATTGCTGTGCAGATTTTTGTTTGAATTTCGTTTTTCCTTGTTTGTATTTTCTCTCAGTTGCTTTTAATCTTAAGAATTCTTTCTTGCTGTTTCCTCTGCCAGTGCTCCTGTAACAAGGCAGAGGTAACGTCTTGTATCAGACTACTGGTGCTGTTGGAAAAAGAAAGCACTTTTGGTTCCTGGCAGAAGGCCTTCTGCAAATTTAACTGAGTTTGATTCATTGAAAGGAAACTTAAAAATTTGGGAAATGAAAGTTTTTCTCTCCTGTGTTTGTTAGTTGCAGAAATAGACCAACAGATTCTGACATAACGGGCAGTGATCGTCATAACTTTCACTTTGGATCCATCCTAAAAATAACAGGACTGCAGTACAGAGACTTCATTCATATCAGTTTTCATAACAAGGTAAACAACCTGAACAGGCATTCAGCAAGCTGTTGGGATTAATTCAGGGAAAGCAAGGGGTGAAGGGTCTAGTTTGCCTTCAGCATTTATGAAGTGCAGGATGCAAAGCCAAATGAAAACATTCAGGTTGGATTTCCTTTCTATTCTAATGGAACAGCCACAGAACCATTGATGTAAGTCTGTCTCAGTATTGAAAAAAGGCACTGAGACTAACCAGATAAAAGACCAATTCAGCTTCTTTCCATAGTACAATATGGAGCTCAATAAGAGCTTTGAGAAGGTGAGAGCAAGTGCTTGCCCTTACAAAAAGTTGGTGTCTTTACTGATTACATTTTTCTCCTCCAGATCTATGAGATTCCATTTTTTGTTGCTTTGGATCACAAAAAAGAAGCTATTGTGGTTGCCGTGAGAGGAACCTTGTCTTTTGAGGTATCATCCATCTGCTATCAATAATTAGCTTTATAGAAATGAGTGAACTCCCAGTACCTAGAGGAAATTGTGTTACTGACACATGTAAAAATAACTCACTCACAGGTACAAGTCTTCCAGGTTTATGTTGTAAGCCCCCCTGCCCTTGGATGGGTAATATTCCCTGTGCTACTGGAAGAGAGGGTGGAGGACAGGCAGTGCTAATTCCAAGTCACTGTGAGTGGAGTGCATCCATAATGGAGTGTCTGCAGTTGGAAATAGTTGCCAGGCTTGGAGCTGTGGTTGCTGTGTGTGGTGTGTTGTGGGATGTGCTGTGCTGCTCACACAGCTGGCAGCCAGCTGGGGATGTCCCTGTGACAGGGCTGAGCAGCAGAGCACGACCCATGAGCCACACAGCCCTGCAGGGGGGTCTGACCAAAGCTTTGTTCACAGGACATTCTCACTGATCTGTCAGCGGACTGCGAGGACCTGACACTGGAGGAAGTTCTGGAGAATGGGTTTGTGCATAAGGTGTGTGCAGCCTGTGGCTGTTTGTAGATCAGCTCAGCAGCAGCAAGCTATAAACACCTGGGGTCCTTAGTTAAACAGAAGAATGTTCTCTTTGTTGGATGGATTGCACAAATTATTTCAGTGTTTGGTGCATCAAATACTGCCTCTGGCACTGCAAGGTAGAATTTTTAATCCTCTTATCAGACTTAATGTCCTTATGAAATATCCCAAAACCTTTTTAACCCATACATACAGTACAAACAGACCTCTTGGTTATAACCAGGCCTCTGTCAGGAGGATGTTAACGAGAAGACCAGCTTAGCAAAAAGAAGGTTGTTCTGTGATGGTGTTGTATTTGAAGTATACATGTGTCACACCCTTCTAACCTGAACTGCTCTCTTGCAGGGAATAACTCAGGCTGCAAATTACATCTATCGAAAACTAATAAATGATGGAATTTTAAACCAAGCTTTCACAATTGCCCCAGTAAGTTACCTCCCAAATCATTTGGTTTGTCAGAAAAATTACTTACAGCTTTTTCTGTGTCCATCTAAGTTTGTCTTTCTGTCTGTAGGAATATAAACTGGTGATAGTTGGTCACAGTTTGGGTGGTGGGACAGCATCTATCTTGGCCATCATGCTCAGGAACTCCTTCCCCACGCTGAGGTGTTACGCCTTCTCTCCCCCAGGAGGGCTCTTAAGGTGAGAGATTTCTGTTGCTTGGTTCTGTGTCTAAGCTGTAAAAGTCTTTAAGGCAGCTGCCAGGTGTGGTAGGTTGTAGCTGTGGGCCTGAGTGTGGGAAGAGTTTGTATGTTCTCCACTCAGATTAATTTGCTCCATCTGGAATAACAGTGGAGTTTAAAATAAATGCTCCAGAAAAACGCTCACCTGACTTGTCTGCCCTGGCCTGGTGGATATCCACACACCCTCACAGTCAGCACTGAAGTTCAGCACAGAACTCTGTCACCTTCAGGAGGAGGTCTGAGCACCCACTGAGCCACTGACTGCAAATGCTGCTGCCACGTGCTTGTATTTTTACTGACAGATAATGATCATCCTAAAACTAAACTGTGCTTATCTCTTCAGTGCATCTAAAGTGCCTTTTTTCTTTCTTTTTTTTTTTAGCAAATCACTTGCAGATTACACTAAGCACTTCATTGTTTCAGTCATTGTTGGAAAAGACCTTGTTGCAAGGTGAGATGAAAATACTTTTAAATCGATATTTGGAGATGTGTTTGATAGCAGACAATAGGAGGCTTTGCTTTACTTTGTCCTGTGTGTTTAAACAGGTTAAGTATGCCCAACATGGAGGATTTAAAGAGAAGAATAGTGAGAATCGTGGCAAACTGCAACAGACCCAAGGTAACTAAGTGCAGTTCCTGGTTAAAATTGTGGAATTGTTACCTGGGTTAAGCCCCAGGTTCAATGCAGTCACTGCTGGTGTGTGTGTTTTTGATCTTAAAGCTGAGAATTACAATTGTGCTTCAGAACAAAATTGTTTGCTTTTAATTCAATGACATTTGTGTTAGTTTCCTATCCTGTAAAGGTGTATTGGAGATTAGAATTCAGTAAGACTCCGAATATACCTGAAATTACCTGTTTCCTAGTTTTGCTGATAAAAGGAAACTATTAAAAAACAAAAATGGAAAAAAAACCCCAAATGGCTAAAATTATGAAAAGTCAGTAAGATTACTTACTTTAATACTCTAGGAAATAATACCAGTAGGTAAGCAAATTAATGATTTTACTTAAATATTACTGTCAGAATTCATTTAGAAAGCAAATATTTCTCTGTTAGTGTTAATTCTTTACCTGTTTTTACTGTTAGTGGGAAACACAGTTTTGAAAGTGCTGGATCAGTGTGATGTCAGGCAGGATGGTACTGCAGGTATAGAGGCGTGGCTTAAAGATTCAGAACTGCCATTTTTGAACATCTGAATTTGAATCTGCCATACCCACAAGATTTCCATGTAGTCCTGGATGTGCAGAGGGTCTGTGTGATGTCATAAATACAGAATAAGATAATGGACAGTTAGAAGTTACAGGTGCAAGAAAACTTAAACCTGCAGAGCAGAATCCACGTGGAGTAATTCAGTTGGTAAAGATGGCAGTGTTTTCTGTAGTATTACTGGAGGCTTGGGATCCATACTGTTGAAATGAATGTTACTGTGGGGAAAATTCAGCAAGGAAATAATTATCAAAGTTTGGGAAGCATGTGCATGAAGTAATTTTTAATCTATTAATTGTCTTTCCAGATGATGTGTGTGCAAGCACACAACTAGAACAAGTTACTTGAAGAGATGCCAAACTTCAGTTGGACTCTCTGATTTCTTCTCTCTGATTTCAGTACCAGATTTTGCTGCGGGGGTGTTGGTACGAGGTGTTTGGAGGAGATCCTGATGACTTCCCAACAGAGCTGGATGGAAGGAACCAGGATGCCCTGACCCAGCCCCTTCTGGCTGAGGAGAGTTTAATGGTTCATCGGTCGCCTTCGTACAACGCCCTTGAGGAGGAATCGCGCTTGAATTCCCCCCCTCAGTATCCTCATCTGTACCTGCCTGGGAAGATTATCCACATTGTTGAAGAATGCAGCTCTAGGAGGTAAGTGGAATAATGAACTCCACTCTCCTGTCTCCCTAATGTCACTTAGATCTCCTTCTCCCTTTCAAAGTACACGTTTCCAGCTCTGTGACTTACCTGCATCTCCAGTACCCAGTTTTGGTTATTGCACATTTCCCAGTTTTCAGTTTCTGTTCTGTGCCTCCTGGCTTCTTTCGGTTTTGCTGAAAGCCCTGCACACTGTTCTCTTTATGCCTGATGCTGCCCATTTATTGCAGCTGCTGAAGTGAGGACCTGAAACACTAAGACTGGCAAGTTCAGCTTTGCCAGGCTGCAGTTTCTTCCCAAGACTGCAGATCTGCCGTGTGTCCTGGTAGTGGTGAAGTGGTAACAAAATACCTCGTTACTGAGCAGTCACTGAGTGCTGGTGATCAGAGAGAGGTGCAATACTGCCCACACTGACCCAGCCAGGCTGGAGAGCTGCAGCTGCCCCAGTGCCCAGTGTGTGTCCACAGAGCCTGTCGATTTTCCTGTCATTTGCTGCTTTTCTGTGGATGCAGGAAGCTGAAACAAAGACACCAGAAAGCTGAAACTGCTGGAAGAGTGAGGATTGTGGCTTTGTTGGGGCAGTGTCATGTTCAGGGGGTTTTTGTGTGGTTTTTTTGTTGATGTTGGGTGTTTTTAGACAAAGGAATCTGAAACAGCCCATAAGCCATGCAGGCTGTGATATCCTCTCGTTGTGTTCTGAAAGAGAAATAAGAGCATCTCTAATTTGCACAAGACTATCTTATAGAAGAAAAGAGAAATTGTCTCTTACAGAGAGGAGAGAAAAATATTGGAGAAGAAATTCACTTTTTTCCTCCCGTTCAGTAGATCAGTATTTTGTTTAAGCTTCACATCTTTAATTTCTAACAATTTTAATACTGGTTTTACACGTTAGATACTTGAACACCTCTGACCTGGCAGGTTTTCTTGATGGCTGCTCTTCTACTTTATTGAGTTCTTTTCTATCTTACTCCACAGCACAGCAGTTAATCATGGGGGGTTTTTTAATTTGGACTAGCACACAAGAGCACCCATCACGTATTTGGGATTTAATTTACAGAATGGTGCATCCTATGTGCAGCATTGAATGTATTACCTCGTCTCCTGTTGATACCACTGTGACTGATTCCCTAAATTTGACATTAACCATGCAAATGTGCAGTGTTTATCCCCCTCCCCCTCCTTGCCCAGGCTGTATTCCATGTTTTTGGGAGCAGGATTATTGGAATCTTTGATGGTTTCTTTCCCTGTTAATGCACAGTGTGATTTGGTGCAGTTCTGCCCTCAGGGACACTTCATGGCAGCAATTCCAGCTGTTTGCTGAAGGGCAGACCTGCAGCTCTGGGAGCCCACCTGCTGCTGTGAGAGGGTTCCAGTTCCTCCCTGAGCAATGTCCAGAGCGTCCAGGTTGCCTGTTGCAGTTCTGACACAGCCATTGTATTTATGGTGTGGTTTTTTCCTAGGTTGTGTTCTTCAGATATTAAATACACAGCAAGATGGTCAAACGAAACCGTCTTCAGCAGCATTTTAATAAGTCCCAAGATGATCACAGACCACATGCCAGATGTTGTGCTGAAAGCTCTGAACAGTTTGTCTCAGGAACATGGATCGTGTCTGTCTTGTCAAACACGAGACTACAACCCCAGTGCAGTATAACCACAGCTCGAGGACGACCTGGGGGGCTTTTTTGCAGGTTTCAGGTATTCAGGACACATTCCACTTTCATGCCTAAGTGGATTTCAGTACTTTTCTCACATTGCATAAAATGAACAAGGGTCTTAATGCCCTTGCCTGTGCAGCGACCTCGGGGAATGTTGTGCTGGTGAAAGCACAGATTCTGTCTCTGTGCTGAAGGCTGGCCTTTTCCAGAACGGATCAGGATGAGAAGCCCCAGCCGAGCCTGTGTGTGCTGGCGCAGCAGCTGAACGCTTGACCAAAGTGAATGTGTGAGGGTGGTGTGGCCACACATCAGAGCAGAGCCCTGCCAGACCTTACCCACCACCTGCAACTCCACTGCTGCTTCCACGTCCCCTCCTGGGTGCTGTGCGGGGCTGCAGGGCAGGGCTGCAGGGGGGAGTGAGCCTGGCCCAGGCTGGGCTGGCTCAGGCACAGCTCAGTGATTGCACTATTTTTTCTTACAGATTGTGCTGGGATCCCGGGGTTGAGGGGGAGGGCGTGTTGTGGTTAAATGCTGCTTGGATATACATGTGCAATATTGTTTAATCTACCTGTCTTTTGTATTTGTTGATCTACATCACTGCTTTTATTGATTTGAAACTAAAACTACTTAATGAGAAGAAAAAAAAATATTGTTCAGGCCCTGGCATCATGTTGGTCACCAGCTCTAGGCTCCAGCTACTGAGCACCACTCTGATTTTTAAAAAGTGGATTCCTTGTTTCTAGTGTGTAACTATTTTAATTTTTTTTCTTTTTAAGGCTCAGCAGCATTTATTTTAAAAAAAATTGATGTAAGTAAAATATGATGTGGTTAACTGTGTGGATGTTCTTGCTGTGATACTTAATATGGAGACAAAATTAAATAAAACCTTGGCTCCTGTGCAATGACAGGTACCAGTGCTGGCTGTCAGAGCAACGAGGTCAGGCAGCACCAGCAGGGACCCAGGGCACCAGCCTTGGGTGCAGCTACTCTGGAGGAGAGGAGCCAACACACAGAGCAGGGCTTTAAATAAAAGCCTGGAATCTGGGGCATTTGAGCACAAACTGTAAGAGGTTCAGAGGAAAAGCACAGAGGGGAGTGGAACAGAGAACCTGCCCCCCGCTGTCAGCAGCTTTAACCCACTGCAGGAGCTGTAACAACTGCACTGAGAGGGCAAGGCCTCTGCAGAGCTGTTGCCAAGTGCTGTGTTTAATTTGGGCTCTCAGAACACCACTGCCAGCCTGGGGTTTGCACACTGTCCCTGAGGAGACACAAGCACACAGGGCTGCTGGCGTGGAACAAGAATGTGTGCTCAGAGTAGCACAAGAATGAGACACTTGCTCAGAAACTCAAACATTACCACACTTGTGATTCAAGGATTTATTAAGTCATACATGCAAAACATACTGCCAATTGCATTAGCAAAAGATCAATGTAAAAACTTCACAATTTTGCAACTTTTATTTTTAAATTTTGCTTTAGTGGTTGAAAGGGTGTAGTTCAACATCATATTCCTGCCAGTTTGAAAGGTACAGAACGTTAGCACTAATTACAGAACCTCACAGACCCAAGTTACCGTTACGCAATCGATGCTGCACATGGAGTGACAGAAAGAACACTTGGCTGCATTAGTCACATTACAGTGGGGGGACCTTGCAAATAGTGATATTTAAGAAGGTTTGTCAGTTACAGAGATTTAAAATATAAAAATTACTAAAATGTGTAAAGCTGCTTCACATGATTTTTACACCTAGTTAATAGACTAAAAGCTCCTCAGAAAGCATAACTTACTGGGTCAGAAACAACAGGAAAATAAGGAGGATATGCTTGAACATTCTACTCTAAAAAAAAAAAGGAAAAAAAAAGCAAACTTCTATCAATCAGAAGGTTTTAAAATACAAGTTATATTGCTCAGTAAGAAGAGATTCTACAAGAAAAGCATTTACTACATAAAAGTGGGAATGACTGATTCAGAATTGTACCTACATGAATGCCCTACTTGAAATTCAAAGGAATTTACCCATGAACACCAACCTCTCTCCACTACTGCACCTCTGGGAAAATGGTTGCTGAGCTACTCTGGCAGTGTAGTGTAAGTCAGCTGTACAGTGTCAAAATACTGTCTGGCACTATCTCTTGATCCAACCCAATATTCCATTTATTCTCACAATACAATGCTGTCAAAAGGACTAGATACACTTCAGTAAGAATAGTTATTTTTTCAATCACAGCAGCAAGAACTAGATTGCAACCAAGCCCTTACCAATGGTAAAGCATTTACACTGTGACTCGGGTGTCAGTCATTGCCAGAGATGGGTGCTGGATGCACCACCAGGCAACGGCTGCGCTGGGAAAACAGTTCAGAATAAAACACATTAGAGCGCAGTGTTCTGCTAATTCCCTGGTACTGTTACTTACTGTGAAAAACTAGAAAGAGATTTTTGCATTTCCTACCAGAAATTAGAGTCATTTTCACGAAGAATCTTTAAAAAACAGTTTAGTGCTTAGTGTTCGTAGCACAACAATGCGACTTAGTTCAGCAGATAGTTTGGCAACACTTAATTGAGCAAGAAGAGGATTTTAAAAATAAGGCTTTACATAGGTGTGTCTTTTCAGGAGTTTCAGTTTTCCTCTTTAGAAGAATGCAAGATAAGGATCATACTTTAAACGAAACCATGAAATTGTCAATTGGTTCAAGAATTGATGGAAGAGAACTAATTTATAACAGAAAAAATTGGCATGTGAATGCTCCATTGTTTGAGCAAAGCACAGGGTTGATGGGGTGGGGGAGGGTGACGTTTACAGCAGCAGACATTTTCTCTTCCTCTTCTTTACAGGAGGGGGGCACAGCACTGCTCGGATGGCTTCATCAAACACTGTCTTGAGGCCTCGCTGCGTAAGTGCTGAGCATTCGAGATATTTCACTGCGCCTGGGGGAAGCAGAGACACAGTTACAGAGCAGCTTCCCACAGCTCCAGCAGCACTGCTCCCAGCTGGCTCCACAACAAAAGCCAGGCATTTCATTTAATTAAGGTACAAGGTCTTCCACAAACACAGCCAACAATATCCCCACTGCCTCATACCGATCTCTTTTGCCATGGCAAGGCCCTGTGGGTAGGTGATGGGAGTCAGCTTCTTCTCCTTCAGCTTTTCAATCGTGTCCTTGTCATCCCGCAGATCGAGTTTGGTGCCCACGAGGATGATGGGGGTGTTGGGACAGTGGTGCCGCACCTCAGGGTACCACTGAAAAAGACAAATTAAAAATGGTGTCTCTTGTGTGGGGGCAGAGGTCTCTGAAGGCCCTGGAACACCACACCTGAAGGCTCCCAGTCCTTCACTTTCGGTCAGTCGGAGTAGACGGGAGCACCAAGATCCCACCAGAGCAGGGTTAGAAAAGGGCACATCCCCGTTAGAGAAGCCAACAGCTGTTTCCATATACTTAACAAATGTAGCCCATTAAGGGCTGTATTTTCCTGACACACCAGAAGAGCCCTGAGCCCCCCTCGCCAATGGAGACACCTCCTTGTGCAGCTGAGTTGTCTGAGGACATGGAACACTCCCAACAGTCACAGAACACGTACAGAAGGATGGCTGGTGCAAGGAACAAGGGCTATCAACCCAATGTTTACATGCATTTGTTTTTAAACTCTTTTATTTCATACTGTACTAAAAGGAAAGCTCCTGTCTGTGATCTCAGCACCTTGCTGGCTGAACACTGTTAAATTACTGTTAGCAGTGCATCAAGGAACAATTCGTACTTAAGTGTGTCAAGTGCACTGAACTTCCATGACTCACAAGTTAGGCAAATGGATTTCTGCTTTTTCAAACTGCATTTCACGTGGCCTGTGGGAAAAAATATTTGAAAAAAAAAAGCACCTAACATTTTCCAAGCTCTGCTGTAAAGTGAACAGGATGATGAACATTCAGAAATAAAATGGTACCAGCTCATCCTTACCTTAGCACGGACATTTTCAAAGGAAGCTGGGCTCACAAGGGAAAAGCAGATTAAGAAGACATCCTACAAAACAAGTTGACAGAAGTCAGCCCAACTGAAAAACCACTGTAGAAATGTCATGAACAGGCCAATATCAGCAGTACCTCCATCACACTGCCAGCTCTACCACACTTGCAAAAGGCAAGGTCAGCAGTACAGTTGCATGTGACAATCAAAGGCAGCTTTCCCAGAGGGAAATCCATTCCCAGGCAGCTACAAGCAGCCAGAGAGAAGGGGGGAAACAAACAACAAACAGATTGCAGTCAAATTTATAATCAGTTATTGAGGTAGCCAGCAACCAGGACACTAATACGACTGCCTTGCAAGGGTTTTTTTCTCTAAAAGTAATTTCTTCTTCACTGACCTCATCAGCAAAAGATGCTGCGCAGTGTTAACTATTAATAAACAACTCTAAAGTAGTCTTAAATTGCAAAGGCCTATACTATACACTATGAAATTAAAAAAAAAAAATCACACGAGAATGTCAACAATTATTACTTTCCTGCCCAAATCAGAAGAATCTTGCTGAACTTCTTATAAAACGTCACTCCTACTGAATGTCAGTATAAAAAAATTTTAGAATTTCTCTGTAACCAAATTAGGATTGAGAAGGGCATTCAAAATCTCAAAGCTCCCCCTTTCCTTTCTAAATAATGAGAAAGCAGAAAGAAAAATGGAATCTTGCACATCTTGCTTTTCAACTGAAGGCAAAAAATTCTAAGTAAGGGCAGGCAAAAACATTTCAGAGCCTGTGTTTATAGTAACTGCAGGATACAATTCAGGTTTCACAGGTGACATGCTCCATTCTGCAAGCATTCAGATTAACCCCAACATTCATTTCCTCTGTCTGTGTTGATGTAAACTTGCTGTATGACCCAAGAGTTGGGAAGGGTCTCCCAAACAAGCCCAACTTTCCCCAACCTACCTGTGCATCTGTACTTATTCCGGTACCAAACGTGCTACAGAATCAGGCATTGCAGAATGTTAGTTGATTGTGCTGCATTTCAAGGCATTTTGTTAGGTCAGCAGCTGACATCTCACTGCTAAGCACTTGCAACCCAGTTGTTCATGCATCACCCAACAGGTTTCCGTAGCAGCGTCCCAGAAGAAGAAAGAAATAGCATCAAATAATGTGATACTATGGCCACTACTTCTGTTTTCCAATTCTGCAGGTTTGTGGGGACTCAAGGCTGCACGTGATGCAGACTCTCTCCTTCACTAGCTCCAGAGATCAAAAGATTTGGTGTAACCACAAGGAATTACTGGAAGATCTCAGGTGTCTTGCACACTATCAATCCTAATAAGTAGGAAAAGCTATTTGTTTTCAAGAAAATATTCAATCTTAGCAACTCATATAAAGAAATTTGGTAACAAGAGTTCTCAAATCTAGCAATTCGATAGTTCCAAGAAAAGTATTTGTTCAAAAAATAGGGGCCAATTTATCACTATCATAGGCAAGACAAGATGACAGAACTTGGAACTGAAGTTTATTTAAAGTTTTACATACGGCAATAGGTTGATCTGCCAGACTGGAAGATACATTCTTACCATTGGTTCCTCCAACCTAATAACAGTAGGAGATAAAGTTACTCCTCAAATGGATTTAAGGGAAAATGTTCTCAGTCAGCAATTTGTGCTCACAGACATTCTCAAGGAGGATTTTCTTCTTAAGAGAGACGCTGCCCTGTAATTCAGCACAACCAACTGCACCCAGAGCAGACACCAGCCTTCCCCAGAAACCAGTTCTGCACTGTCAGGGGAAACCTGCAAGATCAAACCTCTCCTGAAAAGCACCCAACCAACAATTTCTCTTTGGTTTGCTCTCCTGAGGAAACAGACGTGACCATCTTTTCTGTCCCAACTTTTTCCTTCCCCAAGTATTTGGAAATATTAGTAGATTTCAAATGCATTCAGGAGAAGATATTAAATTCCTGTATATTTAAGGAATAAAATAAAAATAAGGAGAAAAAGATACAAATTAATGCCAAGCCCTCACTGTGAAGTTACCAGCTGTGAACTGCTGGGTGGCTGACCCCAACACACACTGCCCAAGTAACCAACACCTGCTGCTTTCACCCTGCCCAAAACGTCGTTCAGGTGCACAAGTAGGGAAAGCAGGGCCACGAGAACATGCAAGGGGGGTGAGTTTTAAACACCACAGTGAAGGAAAAGGAAGGCTGAACACAGATCCTAAAAAAAGGTCGGGTTTCATCAGCACCACTGCTCTCTTCCTCTGTGCTTTTTGTTAGTTTCGTGGGGATGATGAATCTTTGATATTGCGCAAGTCTGAAACCTGAAGACTTCTTCACAAGAATTTCAAGAGTTACCACCCTGTTTCATTTTCTGCTGCGAAAAACCAATCCAAATAACTGAAAGTACTTCAAACCTGTACTGAACAGTTGTACATGCTCGCACAGAAGACACTTTTTCCCTAGGATGCTTAGATTGACATGGAATTCTTTTGCAGTCTACCAGAAAGCCACAGTTACTTTAGCAGGCTGAAGACATGCACATGCATTCTGTCCCTTTGTCACAGACATTCTATCCCTATTAAATATCTTTCAACATATCTTTTTCCACTTTTCTGAAAACATTTTTATGTTAAGCAAAGCTGAACTTCTAAATATCCTATAAATATCTAAGTATTAGAGAAAACCAGCTTTCTACAGTCTCTCCTAGGAAAGACAGGTATTTCTGGCATTTCAACTGTAGTTGCCCACAACTGGCAAATTCGTATCAATCTTGTGTATCACAACTGATGGGGAAGCCTAATGACTGTAAGTTAGAGAGCAGCGAATTAAGGAAAATTGTGAATTAAGACAGATTATTAAAAATAGCACCACAGTTCCTTAAATAAGATTCACATTATTCAAGAGAGCAGTTATGCTGTAAAGTAAGTGGGACAATTTTGCATTTTACATTACTCACATTTAACATATATTTGACAGTCAACAACAAGAGCCAAAAAACCCCTGCAAATTACCCTTTCTTTACTTATAGCACAGCTCCAGCAGGTAAAAGTCACTGCTCTGAACAGATTAGAAAACCACCTCTGCAAAGATTGACTGTAGCTGAAGTCACACTGGAAAGAAGAGAGCAGATCTCTTCAGCATTTTCCTTAAACACGGAAAGATGCAGGATGCAGGCAGGACTTAACCAGTTGCACACAGGGAAGACAGAAGCACATTTGTATCGATGTCACAGCACAAACTACAGCAAGCAATAAAATAACCACGGGCTCAAGCACATTGGAAAGCTGGGACACCGCAGCCTCTGTCAATACCAATAATCTCTTCATTCAGTGCTGCCTCTTTCACATGTAGAACATCTTCACACAGACTAAACAATATCAAGTGCTTAGCAGTGACAGTGTCAGGTTGCAGCCAAACATCGCCTAAAACCAAAAACAAACCCTGCCTTTGGCAGGCATGCTAACCTTACAATCGATGGACTAGCTGATGGGACTGTGCACCAAGATTTTTTGGGTTAGTTTTGGGGTGGTTTTTTTCCTTTTAAATCAAGCATTCTAGACAATTCTGAGGCTGCAAGTACACAAAACCCTACAGTACCAGCGCACACGAATACACAGGGCACGCAAATTTTAACTTTTTTACAACTGTAAACACCCCTGAGATCCTAAATTACAGCTACAGCACATAAAATGAAAGAAGGTCACCGTTACTAATAAATACAACTCCAAGTATGACAATGTTTGCCTTATGTTCAAGAAGAAAACTGCTTTATGTTAGGTAAAGTTGTAGAGACTGCTCCTGGTTTCACCCTGCAGCTCTTACTGTTTGCGGGTAGGAGAGTGGACGTAGTCTGTCATAGTCCTCTTGACCAGCTGTGTCCCACAAACCCAGGTTGACCGGTTTTCCATCAACCATTACATTGGCAGAGTAGTTGTCAAAACTGAAAACAAAGAGAGTCAGCTGCATTAGCTTGCAGTAAAACAAAGCACCCAAGGACTTTTTCCTCATAGAGTCCTAACTGGGAAAACTAGGGAAGGAAATGTTTTCATTGCATCTGTCTGCTCCCCAGAGACAGTAAAGCTGTTCTTTAAATAACGAGTGTGGTATTGGGTAATGGAATAAAAAATTACACACAACAGACTTGGTCCAGTCTGAGCAGAAGTGATCCCTGTCATGGCTCTTCCAAAGGAAGTGTTAATCCCAGTGAGCACAGGAAAGCAGGTGATGTACTTAGCAAGCACTTTCCAGTCTTAGTGGGACATTCAGCAAGTTAATCTGTCTCATGTTGTGAGATTTAGAACAGAAGATACAGGAACAACAGCTAAGGAATCCTTAATGACAACAGTAAGTAAGAAAACAGCTAATTAATCCTGCTAATCAAAACCTCCTCCAATGAAATATCAAAGCTCATAACGAGGGGCCAGTGGAGGGATCGTTTTTATCTCATCACTGCTGTGGGTGCAAAGGTTTTAATGACTCATTAAGGCTAAACCAAGTTCACTGGGAACACAACTGCAATGCAAAAACTCAAATTTAAGACTAAAAAAAACTGAAACAGGAGTAACTAAGGCAGCAAGGCCTTGGACAGGTAACAAAAGTCTCTGTAAACCTTATTAGAATGTATTTTGTTATCTGAAAAAGTCATCAATACTTCAGAGAGTGGCACAGCGAGATGAAAATACAGAGACATCAGAAGAGGGCAAAGAAGCTGCACATGTATAAAACACCCCCCAACAAGCCCTGGAAAAGAGAACTGCACTAATACTGATACTGACAAATCCTTGTGTGAAAGAAAAAGGGAAGCACCAGAATAAATGAGTCTCCACAGTCTCGCCTGAGGAGCTACAGAGCCGTGGCTGGCTTAGCACAGGATTGGCAATAGCACAGAAAGTGGAAGGAACAAATAAACAAAAAATCACCAGTCATGTAAGACTATTTCTGACTATGATATGATGTTTTACAAGCTGTTCAGCCTTGGGACTGCTTATTATAAATGACAGTACACACTATTTTGGAAGAAAACAACATCTGGTAAAATGTTAGCAAATGTTAGTCCCTAATCAGCCAGGCCTAGAGGGCACAGAGAGCCAAAACCGAGGGACCATCGGCAAGCACTGGTGTGATTGTGCTTCAGTAAAAGCTCCAAGTGTACACACTGAGGGGTGCTTGCAGCCAATTCAAACAATTCAGCTAAGGAATCTGGAATGGCAGTAGGCACTGAGAAGCTGACAGAAATGAGCTCTTTGGATTTTATAAGTACTTACACAGTGGGTATATACTCTCCAGGAAATGCATTGGTTGTGTAACTGATGAGTAGGCATGTTTTACCTACAGCACTGCAAAAAGAGAAAGTTCACACGTAAAACACATTCATCTTGAATAACAAGAAATAACATTCCTTTTAGGGGAAGAAGACTAATTACATCCAGACACCTAAGGACAACTGAGTGTCTCCAGTCACTACTGTGCAGGAAAAGAGCTGACAGACTGCAGCCTTAAAATTACTGGCAATGAAAACACACCTAATATAAACATCCATTTTGTGAAGTGATAAATTAACACTTTTTGTTATTTTTTAGTCACAAAAAACCCCAACAAATCCACAGGTATTAATTAGACTACTAACACCTCCTAGTCACCTGACTGAGTACTCATGAAGATCACCTTACTCCAACTCTCTGAAATTAAAAAAAAAACTGAGAAGTATTTCCAGATACCCTTACACAATTCCAAAACTGTTCTCTTTTCCAGAAAATAGTATACTTGCATATAAGTGAAATTAAAGAAAGCTTGGAAAAGTGTAATTTCTCAACACATCATTACTTCGGAGTATTTAAGGAATGAATACAAATGATAACTCTCGCATTATTTACTGCTATTGCAAAGTGACTCCCCACATGCATTCACCAACTATTCAAACATTTCATTAACTGATTTATAGATAAATTACATTCCAGTATTGCAAAACTTGGAACACCAAACCTCTTCCTACTGATCTAATTCACAAGAGCCTCAAATGGGGTCAGGACAAGGCTCTGTTCCAGGATTCCTTCAGAACGCTGGCAGCCGGCTCCTTCCCTCTCCACCCTCCTCCCCACATCTTATCTGGAGTCAAACATTTGATTAACGACAGCAGTCAATTTTTGTTACAGTTTCAATTAAAGAGTTGGAAAACTTGAAATTGGGCCTTATTTCGTTTTTACAATAATGTCTGCAAAGAGTGTCCGTGACACTGCAGACTGGTTCCCTTGCAGGATTCCCACTTGCAGCGCATAATCCTTTGACCGTGTGAGAGATTCCAGCGGTGAGCTTGCTCCTCCAAGGCGATGCCGCCAGACAGCCTCACACCCTGCCCGATCCCCCTTCCTGCTCCTGGGCAGGGAAAACTGCATTGTCTTGCAGATGTTTTATCACTACAGCGATTTGCTCAAAGCCAGTCAGCAGTGACTTTGAAACCTTGCTGCGACCTACACGTATGATCGTGCCATTAGTATGAGGTTTGACTCATGAGCCTCCTGAACTAAATCTTTCACAAGTGAATTTGAGCTTTGTCACATCTGTAAGTCACAGCTCAATCTAACTAAAATCTCTCCGTTCAACTTTAAGCAGTTCCTCACTGCATTAGCCCAATAAGGTATTTGATAGCAGCTTCTGACATCACCTGAAATGCCTGAGCTATGAAAGAGTCACTTCAGCGCACAAAATTATCTGGGATTTTGTCCCACACACCCATTTTTAATTGTAATTTGCTTTACATTTCTGAGCCAGTACCTGCCATACCACCCCATCTGCTGCAACTCTGACCATACCATGCAGTTTTCCACCCTGCTTTTCACACCTGCTTCTAAGACACCAGCTCCTCACACAGTCTGAGGGTTTTTTCCTTTCAGCACACACTCTCTTTACCAAGCTATACTAGCATCATGAAGGGAGGCATTTAATTCTGTTCTCATTAAGTACAATTTCTGAACATTCCCTTGTTGTAAAAGGTTTGAGATATACTTGTGCTCAAAAGTAGACGGATTTACCCTTTAAAAAAAACTTGTGTGGGAAAAAAATCAAGGAGCAGTTCACCATGCAGATACCTGTTTAACAGCTGTCAAAAGAGGAGATCCCATCTTAGCTCCTGAACTAACTCTCTAACAAGCCAGAACAAGGAGTTAAGGAAAGTTATTCCTCCCCCATAAGGACAACTTGCTATTTTAGCTGCCTGCTGATGAGTTAGAACAGTTTGGATGTGCTGCTGAGTTGCTCTCACACCACCACACAGCTGGCTGTGCTGGGCCAGCTCACAAAGGACAGGCGGGAAAACCTTCAGGATCCCGAGTGGAGCAACAGCCAAATGCTTTGGGAAATCTCTCGAGGCGCAGACACGACACGTTCTCACGCTTCTGGAACCTGTTTGGGCTGACGCTTCAGCTTCCAGTAAAGTCATTACAGGTAATTTGAGCTTCCAACAAATTAATGTTGAACTCAACATTGTCAGCAGCCGATCAAGAACTTTTCTGTGCATCCAGGCTCCTTTGCCCACCTTGCACTGAAACTCCCGAGTCTGTTCTGGCTAATCAAAACAGCAGAGGAAGGTGGTGAGAGATTTCATTCCAAGCTTAAAAGTGTCTGTAGTGTGTTTCTGCAGCACCAATCAGCCGGAGTCATTGAAACAAGAAAAAACACGTTCAACAACCCCATTTCAGACTTGCTCCATCCAGGTTTCCTGCCTTCCTTGCCTTTTGGCTCACTGCCATATGAATCAGATCATTATGGTCATCAGTCTTAAAAATAAACACTAATGCCTACCTTTATAAAGTACATCCTCTAAGTGCTTTATCAACTTTTTTAGACTTCTAATTTCTGTAATAAAGCAACTCCCCTAAAGAGAATTCCAACTGTTTGGCAAAGTTTAAATCTTTGTACATAAAGGCTGAGACTAAGAATCTAAAATAACACGAAGATTAGTCATAAGATTTCTAGCAACTACTTAATCACAGCTCTGTTCACCCACTATTACATAAATGAAACTAGCAACATTTGACTGTCATTAAAAACATGGCCTACAGAAATCCAGCTTTAAACACTTAACAAAACTACCTTAACAAAAGACAGCACTGAGTCCCTTTTTGATTCTGAGCAGCACCCAGGAATCAATGTATTTATATAACCACATATGTATTAATTCCTGAAAACAAAACGTTCCTTCTCTTTATTTATGCTAACAAGTTTTATGAAATTTCCCCACTGTAGTAAAGCTGATTGGAGCCATGTTTTATCTGCAAACAGATGGTAGCCTTCATAAAAGGCTTTGCTTGTGCCATTTCTCCCTTTCTCTGATGCACATGAACTACCTCTGGCAGACACGATGCACAACAGCCCAGGTCTTTGCTGAGACACTAAAGAGTAGCTGAGATTTCCCTAGTACCACCCTCGGATCAAGAGTTCAGTGTAGTAGGTTTAGCTGCATACGGTTCTCAGATAAGCTGTGTTACTCACTGTGACACATCCTCTCCCAAATATGCTCTTCAGTACTTACAATACTGGTACTTCTTTAAAAGCTTTGAAACGTTCAGTAACACAAGTTACCAAATCTCAAGTCACTGCACTCTCTCCAGATGGCCCGGGAGGGACCTGAGGTGTTCAGCATCTCACACAAACACTGCACTACACTCAGTAAGAAGCCAATTACCCTATGCCCTCCTCTTCTCACTGAGCCATCAAAGCAAATACAGCACGGCTTCAGTAGACAAGGCCTCAGATTAAGCAGAATTCCAAACAAGAACTCCTGAATTACTGCTCTTACAGTATTTCCACAATTTAAAAATGCCTACAGAAGAGCACAAAGTGTGACAACTTCTGTGGCATCCGCTAATTGGAAATTTCTCCAAAACGCAGAACTTCTCCTAACGTTACACAACATCGCTGGAGATTTTGTACCACTTAACAGCTGCCTTTTTGGAGTGAAAACAAAAGCTGCTAAAAATAACTTCCACCAATGCTTTTTCTCAAGTGTCAATCAACAGCAATTCCTGCAGTTATTCCAGCGGCTGCTCTTCGTCTGTCCTGCACATTCCTCCTGCTCTCTATCATGACAGCTCAAAGCAACAGTTGTCATTTATTTTCCCCCAAACAATCCCCGCAGTGAAATAAAAAAAACCAAGGGGAAAATACGCTAGCCCAAACTAGCACACATGCCACACTTTTCTAGTCAAGTTAGCTGCCTAAACATACACCAGTCAAAACTCTAAGAACAAAACATGAGTTACATATGAGAAACACCCTACTCATTAACAAATTAAAAAAATAACCACAGGTACTTCTAAGGCTTTGTTTATTTTGTTCCTAGCAGATCTTCGTGGAGGGTACATAAAACAATACCCAAGTTTTATAGTACATAAGCAAATCTTTAACCTGCATTGTTTTACAGGAACACTAAAACTTTGGCCTTATCTCAGCCAAACATGGTGTTTCCTAGAATACCTGCAATGCTGGAGCTCTTGAAGCAGCAACAGCACAAAGAAACACAAATGGTTAAATATTTTTTTTAAACAGTGAACAGAGAATTATACAAAGCTACTAAAACTGAGCAACAGTACATAAACAGATCTTTAAGAAAGATTTGTTTCTAACTAAGGAGGAAGGAAATTAAACTACCATATTTTGTTAACACACATGTACAAAAGTCAGGTAGAACTACACCACTTACATTTCCAAGACAAAGAACAACAAAAATTGTAGGAAGAGGAATGGTTTACAAAGCAAATGACCCAAAGAACTGTTTTGCTGAATGAATTAGTGAACATTATACAGTTCATCTGTGCTAAGTTCTCAGTTCTAGAGGAGGAAGTAGACTGAACTTTTTCCCCACCCAAACATGATGCATCACATTTATTTACAGCATTGTAAATACAGAGTTCAGATGATTTTAAAAAAATATATAGCAGAAAAGCGATTTTGTTGGGTTTAAATTCAATAGAAGCAAAAGAGCAGCTCACAGTTATCCTATCTGGCATCAAAGAATTACACTACTATGAAAATGATTTATCGAGATACCACTTTCATGTTCTTATGGCTCCAAATCTTACACACAAATTTGTCACACTGTAAGGTTTATTTTTCAACCATACTTAGCTGCCTTTTTAGGGATTCTACATTGTTAAAAACAAATCAACAACCGCCCCCCCCCCAACAACTTGAAGATTAAGGCACCATGTGAAATTACAGACCACTGTAGCGAGTCCATTTATCTACACTTCACTCCTCTGTCATCTACAGAAGTTTGCTGTGATACCAATTATGCTCAGCCTACACTGGGATTCTTGTTTCTCCTAAAGGAAAAAAAAAGCCCCTCAAACTGCATAAGACAAGTCTTGTTTTCCAGCTGGCCTGTGATGTTCCCCTGAGCTCTGACATCCAGTAAGAGAGAGAATCCCTCTGAGCTGAAGGGAATAGTATCGTGGAGAATATTCAAAAATACCAAACACACAAACTCTTCCCTCAATTCTAGCACTCCTCACACTGAATCCAACTGCTAAACTTATGAGTTAACTCGATTCTAAAAAGCATTCCCAACTTGTTTCACATATAAGCAACACATATTAAGATCCTGTAGGTGTAACAGCTCTTTACAGACAAGTATATCATTAACTATTTGTATTTCAAGGGCCTATCGGTCTCCTTTAGACAGGAGCCTTACAAGACCAGATGTCTGCAGGCAAAAAAGCAGTTTCTGCCCAAAAGCATTTACGATCTGCATAGAGTTCAGCCCATTTCATTCAGTTTTACTGCTAAAGTCAGATGTCAAAAATCAAGCTCTAAAAGGTAGTAAGTTTGTTACTTTCACAAAAGGTATTTCAAATCAATGTTAATTTTCTCATATAATTAACAATATGGTAAATTTTTAATACACTTGGACTACTTCGGTGTTGGAAGAACACCAGCAAGCAGTGGCAGTCCAGGGACGCGGCCCGGCCTGCCCGGACAGCCGAGCACACCCTGTTCATCCACAGCGGCCGCTTCTGCCCGCACCAACGGGAAGCACTCGGTCACCACCACGGCCCCGGCCCCGGGGCCCCGGCCCCACGGCGATGCGAGGCTCGGCCGGCCAGCCCAGCGACACGCACGGCCTGCCGACCCCTGCACACCGCCGCTCCCCGGCCCCGCCGTGCCCGCGCTTCCCTCCCCGCCCG
>VZRS01005284.1:356983-384342 GCA_013398055.1 Ifrita kowaldi | reverse complement strand
GGGCCGCGCCGGGGCCGCCTCGCAGGCGGTGCCTCGGCGCGGGGCGCTCGGGGCGGGAGCGGGCGGAGAGCCGGGGCTGTGCCACTGACCCAGTGCGGGAGCAGGGCCCGGCCGGCCGTCCCCGTTTGGGGTATTCAGGCGGAGCCGTTCTGAGCGAGAATGCCAGCGCTGGCACTGCTGGCACAAGCCCGCAGCCCGGTCAGGGGCATGGGGCTGCGCATCGTCCCACAGCAGCCCTGTCGTGTCTAACAAGCCGGAACACAGAGCTGCCTTTGACGCCTCCATGTATCCCGTCTATCACGCCTGGCACCCATCATACAGCAACCTCATTCCTGGCATCTCTTCAAGCACGTTAATATGCAGTTGTGTTTACCCCACAGACGTGCTGAGCACGTGTAACTCAGGTTACCGCAACGTTCCCCCTCTGCTGCTGTGCACAGGTGCCCTTTTTCCACAACCAGGCACCTGCCATGGGACCATCCCTCTCACTGTGCCACCACTGCAGATCCGGACTGTTTCCCTTCATCCACAGATCTTCCCACCATCCTTTCTCCTCCTGATACGCTGTGACATAACTGTGCTGGCAAGTTTTAAAACAGATCAGTGCACGTCCAGTCTTCTCAAGATAAGCCAGCCCAGGGATTGTCAGGCCTCACAGAGCTTTGGGTTTCTTCTTTCCCTCAAACAACCCAGTTATTTCCAGGAAATAGTGAAGCAGAAGTCAAGCAGAGCAGGTCCAATGATCCCAAGAGTCTTAATTTCTACAATTAGTTCTTGCCATAGTTCTACTTGCCAGAGCATGTCCTGGTTGGGCTGATGCACAGAAGCACTATTCCCTTTGTTTGCATTGCCATCTGTTCCTCGAGGAAGTGTGGGGAGAGGGCCCATGCACACACTGCTCCTGCGAAGTGATGATGAATTCACTGGAATCAATAGTGTACCATGCGGGTGGTTTTCCAGTGATTTGAGCTCCTCTTAATTTCAGAACATTTCTAAATTATTTTGATACCACACAATGCAACTTCATCAGTAGACAGAGCATTCCAAGGCAGTTACTCTCTTCCATTTTTCTTTCATTGAGCAGAGATAATTCTCTGATATTTCCCATCAGAGAGGAAATCCTCACTATGACTGTGAACTGAAAGGCTATTTTTGCAACACTTGTATGTCCGTGTTCCCTCACACAGATGGAAGCTGAAATGACTTGTCACTTAAGCTAAATATCTTTAAAGCCAAGACTCTGCTGCTGCCGCCAATGACCTGGCAACCGGGAGCTGCGGAAGGGAGGTGTGGGCAGGAGCGCCGTGCTCCTGCTGCTCCCGCCTGCTGCAACAGCCTCTGCACTGAGATCCTGCACAGGAACAGAGCAGCACTACGAGTGTCTGACTGATGTCACAGTCCTGGGCAGACCCGGGACACGGGAACATTTGAGGGACATGTAAAACTGCTGCTGATTTTTCTAGCACCTACCTCTTCCTTCACTGGTTCTTTTTTATCCAGTGTGTAACAGAGGGATGATTAGAGCTTTTTCTATGAAAAAGAGGTACAATTGCATTTACAGTATCATTACAAAATAGCACACAAAGACAAGGATGAAGGCTGTAACAGACAAAACACATTAGCACAAATTGCTTTTATGATCCTGTCATGAGACAAGCATTATCTTTTTATATATGTTCTTTTCAGTGCTCATCCACCCTATTGTTTTGGGATCAATTGTTTTGCACTGTCAAAAAAATATGTAAGTTCAAAAACAGAGCACACTTTAAATATGTTTTAGATCGACAATTTTATACTGAAGTTGGTATATAATTGACAACATTGGAAAATACCTAGAGAAATGCTTACTGTTAGTCATCAAAAACAATATTACAGTTTGGATAGATGATGATAATGGCAACATATTTAGACAATTTTCCCCCATACATTTGTAAATATTTATTTCCTCAAATGTTATAAAAAAGGCTATTTGGAACTGTTCAAAATTTTGCATTTGAAATTGTAGCTGATATCACTCTTACTTTCCTTATTTGCCCTGGCAGACAACTGTGTGTATGCTCCTTAAAATAAATACATGATGTGATAATTATTCTATTATGAAGCATTACTATATTTCAGCTACATTTTATTTTCTTACTGCATCTTTTTTGGTTTACCTAGTATGTAGTGTGTTTGTTTTTAAAGAGAAAAAAATAACTTACGTTGTGCTACAAATACTCAACACTTTGCAGGTATGGAATTTCCCCTGAGAATGAGAAGAGAGAGCAACACGGCATATTTTGAAAAGTTAGTTTAACAAAAGAAAAGAAACTTATAGAACAGGAAGAAACATAGGGCAAAGGAGTGAGAAGTTAATAACAGACAACTTAATAGAAAAATTCTCAGTTTGATACGCACAACCGCAGTGCTGAGTTGTATACGGAATAGTTACAAATGCACCTCACAGAGGAGTAGGACAGAAGAAAATAATGAATGGCAGTAACAATAATCAATTATAAATCCTTCCATACCTCTGATAAAATCATGAATCATAAAGTTAAGGCTTAGATCAGTCCTAATATTGTTCCAGGCTCTATCACCTTGTCTTCTCTCACCACTACAATTGTTGTTGAAAGCCTTTTTCTTAGACATCAAGAAGAAATCATTATTTAAGATTGTTTGGGATACAGTCTGAATGTGTGTATTGTGTGTGTGCTGGCACTGAGGGAGGATTATTCTCCTTTGTGGATGGGGAGTGGCAGGGTAACCACGCTGATGCAATACTGGAAAGTTCTACTCACCATGACACAGACTATCAACATTACAGAGACAATAATTATTTGCACTTTTATAGTATCTTTCATCCCCAACATGTCAGCTCATTTATGAAGCCACAGAGAAGCAGAGAAGGCCCAGTATACACTTTGTACAGGGAAACAACCACTCCACCTGGCAGTGATTCATAGGTGTGCTCCCTTACTCCCAGATGACACCTCCTGCTGACACCGGTTCTGTTCAGTTGCCTCCAGGACACAGCGTGTACAATATTGAGGTCAAAAGTAACCTTCTGTCCTTAACAATAACAGAAAAACTGGTTTAGGGTGGAAAGCTGTAATTGAAATTCACAATCACTGGAAACCGGGGCTTGGACTGAAGTGCAAGAGCCAATTTTATGTGAAGCAAAGGTGGGAAGTGTCAGAGGGTGGAATAACGTTTTTGGCATATTGCCCTCCCCTCTCTTTAGATAATTTCTATTAAAATCAGAAGCAAAAAACCCCCAAACCTCACACAAAACAGCTGAAGAGAGACTTACCTTACTGGAGAAAACAGTGTTTCCAGATGCTTTTTCATCTTAAAATAGGTGAAATAACTGTCTTTAAAAGTTGTAATTAAGGCTTGATCCTAATTTGAGTTGGTGGCAAAAGTCAGGTATTTAATGATGTAGTATTAGGTACATAGTAATTAGTAGAGAGAAATCTTAATGTCAGACAGCAGTGGGCATCCAAAATTCTTTCCTGGACTCTAGTTCTGTGGTGTTATCCACCTTTCTGGCCTGTCACTCTCTGAGCGCCTCTGCCCTCCTGCTTTTAAATCCAGACAGTAGTAGTTAGTCCAGCTGTTAGGACAGTAGCTACCACTTAAAGCCTCTCACCTAACAGTTGCCTGAGATTCCAAGTTTTTGCTTAATGATGTTTGAATCCTTCAGTGGATGTCTCTTTGTCAAGCTAATAGAGCACGGATTTTTAATTGGGGAAAGTGACACTATTGCTGTGGAAGAAATTCAGAGTGATCTTCACTGAACTTGGGGAGGTACCATGACATAAAATTAATGTTAGAAAATATTCTAATCCACAAGTAATGGATAGATATTCCAGGCAAACATTTTTGGCATGATTAGTTTCCTGAGTGTTGAAAAAACCCTGTACTTGCATGTGATATGTACACTGTTCAAATATAGGAGTCAGTCTGCTCTAGAGGAACCAAAGCCAGCAATAAAAAAGGAACCACAACTTTTAAATGTCAGCATTTGCTGCATCAGAGAGAACAGATTAAAGGAGCATGAAAATAAAATGTTAGCATGTAAATCTTTACATTAATAATAAAGCATTGTAAAATAAATGCATCCCATTCATGTGATTCTAGCATAGATGATTTCTCTGGTATATGTATGGAACAGAAACAAGTCCTGTATTTTCTCTAGGTAGCTTCTGATAAATATCTCTTCTGTCAAGAATTTCAGTTATAAAAACCACATAAGGCTTTGCATTCACTGATGTCTACCCTCAGGTTTAGCAAGCAGCAACAGACAGTGCTTCAACTGTTGTTGAAGGCCATGGGACTACACACAGTAATCCCTGTATATGGCTGTGAGCTTTTTGGAATAGAGGCATCATTATATATTTATAAACAAGGACCTGAGACTTCTTTCTGTCTCTTCAGTTTTTTAGTGCTGGAACTCCCTCATCAGAAATATGGGAATAAGCCTTTTATAGGCATCACATCATGCCCTGAGGTGAGGCATTGCTGAAACACACATTCACGTAAGATGCAAGTGCCCCTCAACTTCTACCTGTCTTGATATCAAGCATTTCACAGAAATGAGTCTTAAAATATCAAGAAAAAGGATAAAGGTTTACCATTACAAAAGCCCATTTTGTATAACTAGTTTTGCTGCCTTCCATTGCCCAGTCATTTTTTACATGAATAAAACCGAGAGCTACAAGCTGTGATGTGGCCCCTGATTTGCTTAGAAAGATTTAGTGTTTGTTTTGCTCCAGACTTGCAGACAAGCTTATGGACTTCAGCAGAGCTAGGACCTAAAAAAGGACCAAACCTTCTGTGGTTGGTTTGTCTGAGAACAGATGGAATGGTAAGAAGCCTACTTCCCCCTGTCATGCTGCACAGCTGTGACTCCCATCCCAACTGAACAGCTTCTCTTGGAGTGGAAAGCAAGACAAAAACCAGACAGCTTCAAATAACACATTAGATCAAAGCCAGAAATTAAAATCAGGGGTCCATCATATAGCATGGTCAACATTTGAAACAGAAATAAGACCATTATCCAAAAGCGATGATGTATTCTGGAATCTATTACTCACTGGGACCATTTGTGGAAATTCTGAAGAACTTTTAAGAGTAAAATATATCACAAATAAAAAAACCACTTATTTTAGCATAAATAGAATATACAAGTTGTATGAAAACTTACAATGTTTTTTTCCCCAGTGATTTTATACTGATAAGCTGCTAACTTACAATTTTGGTGAAGAGGAAGACTTGTCAAAGTAAGATATTTGATTTATTCCTCACCTCCTAAATACAAAAATTACAAAATTGTTCTGTTTGCAAAACACTCCAGGCTAATGGTGACATACATCAACCACCTGCTTTCTGTTTCACCAAGAGCTGCAGTTGGGTATTTTTGGGTATTTCTGCTTACTGCTGGCAGCTGGGTATTTTGAGTTAGATGCCACCTTTAATAAACTGATTAAAAATACCTGTGTTGTGCCTTTTTAATGTTTCTGTGTGCAACACTGGGTTATAACCCAGCAGCTTGTGCTGTTGTCAGCAGCCTCCTGTGTGACTGTAACGTGCACACGTTGTGTTGTGAGAATCCACAGTGTGTTGTGGTGGTCGCTTCCTGAAAGGTTTTAGAGAGGGAGGGCCCTCGGCTCAGTGTCATTATAAACCAGGGTTGAACTGAGTGCTTTTGTCACCAGGGACAATAAACTCTCTGAGGGGTGCCTGGGAGTCCGGAGTGTCCTGGCAGCTCACTGCTGGGGAAGGAAGGCATGGTGGCAGCAGACAGGCCACCACAGCTGATGACAAGTTTCTTTTCAGTCCTAAAAAGCCCCCTCACAAGAAGGGGTTTGTGGGAACTATCTGGCTTTTTTTTTTTTTTTTCTTTTTTTAACTGAAATTCCATTCTATTCTGTCTAAAATATTTGACTTTTCCCCTTCTCCAAGTGTCTGTTTGGACTCGGTCTTTTGCAATCAGTTAATCCAATTTTTGCCTACATAGCATTGGATATAAACAGAACGGCTGTAAGGTCCTTCCAACCCAACCCATTCTATGATTCCATGACATCCGTGGCCCACGCAGCTGTCACTGAGCAGGCCGGAGCGCACACCTGGGTCAGGCCCTCAGAAAATGAGTTGAATCACGGCAACTCTGGGGAGGTTAAAGCTGGGTATCAGCAGAAGGCTCTTCCCCAAGAGGGTGGCTGAGCTGGAACAGACTCCCCAGGGAAGTGATCGCAGCACCAAACCTGACAAGAGTCCAAGAAGTATCCGGACAACGCTCTCAGGCACATCGCGGGATTCTCGGGGAGTGTCCTGTGCTGGGCCAGGAGTTGGACTCGACGATCCCTGCGGTAATTCCGTCACCTCTCCGCGCTCNCGGCCGCGGCCAGGTCCTACGGCGTGTTCTGCAAGGGGCTCACCAGGACCCTTCTCATCTTCTTCGACTTGGCCTGGAAGCTCCGCATCAACTTCCCCTACCTCTACATCGTCGCCTCCATGATGCTCAACGTGCGGCTGCAGGTGGGCGGGGGCGGCGGGGCTGGGGCGGGCTCGTGTCCCGGTGTCACCGGCCGGGCCCGGGGCCGGTTCGCAGCCGCTCCCCGAGTAACGGCGGAGCTCGCCCGGACGAGCGCCCGTCCCTGCGCCGGGCCGGGGGCCGTGCCCTGCCCTGTGTCACCCCGGGCAGTGTCTCTTGGGCTGCAGCCCCGGAGCCTTGCCCTCGTCGGTGGCCAGCCGTGAGTGCCTCGCTCGGCGTGTTAGCAGCAAACGTGCCGCCTTCCTGTTCCTAAGCCATCGTTGACTTAAATGCTGGGAATAAATTGTGAATATATGCACTTTGATAGCGCGGTCCTGACACCAAGGAGCGAAGAAAACAATTTCCTTCATCTATTTAATGGGTTTTTTTGAAATCAAGAACAGTTGCAGCCAGTTTTAAATACCAATGTTATTGCATGAAATAGATGGTTTAGATTTAATTTGTATCTCTCTTGTTGTGAGCCTGTTTCTACAAAACATGGAACTCTCTAACACAGCTTTGACCTGTTGTAGGGTTGAAGTTTCATTGTTTTTGTGATGAAATGAAAGATTAACTTTTAACTTAACTGGCAACAGAAGCAGGCTATGCACTGTCACTACAAACATCTGTTCTAGCCGAGGATTGGACACTCTTTCTCCTCGTAAACATAGCTGTAATGAAAGCTTTGACATCTGACCAGTGTCCAAGTATTGAAAGACAAGTCTGGTTGGAGTTTGTTCCTTGTAAAAGATAACTTGAAATGGGAAGACGTCAAAATGTGGCATATCCTATTTTTGTTTTGGAGATTTGCCCTATAGTTCTGAAGCCTGAAAATAAGCCACATGGCCAGGAGTTGTACACGTAGCTTAGTAACCCTGGCAGCTGAAAAAGCCTTGTGTTTGCTCGTTATCAGTGTTGGTACAGAGTAGTCCTGGAACACCACCAGCCTGTCCTTTGACTGTGCTACAGCTGATAGCCGCTAACTGTGCTGGGGCAGCCAGTCTGACCAGTTCCCTCCACTCCAGGAAGCTGTTTGTGGTACATGGTTGACTTCCAGTGTTGTGTGTATGATTTCAGCTTGCACTTCTGTTTACAGGAAGATTAATATTAGCCTTTCATGCTGAGCCTCTAATCAGTCCCAGGCTGTGTTTCTATTGGTTAAGGGCAATGCTGCTGTTACACAGCGAATCTCTCTGGCTGCTCGTTTGCTGACTCACTTTCATGCCTGTCACCGAAAGAGAGCTTGTAGCAGATTAAACTGAAACTACAGAAGGCAGCTGGTATTTGGGTATACTTCCTACCCCTCGGGATGTGCTCAGGCAGCCTGTAGGGAGATTTGTCTGTTGGGACAACTGTTACTTTCTGTAGCTGGGTTATTCTTTATGTGAAAGATTTTAAATTATTTTTGGTTGTTTATACTGGGAACTAGGAAACTGGGGTATCAGTGTAATAATTTCCTGCATTCTTTCTCTTTAGGTCCATATTGAGATCCATTAACTTGTGATTTGGTGTGCTGCTTGCACTGTATGCTGCAACTAGTCAGTCACACTCTTCTTCAAATCCAGCCTGTTGTGAAGCAGCAAAGCTGTGCTCGTGTGCTCTAGGACTATGAAGAAAGAAGATTTTACCCAGAAAGGAGTATGTGACAATGGCCCAGATCATCACAAGCCAGCAGCTCATCTGACACATGTGCATTCCATGTTGGACAGTTCTCAAAATCATAGTAGCAGTTTACAAGAATTATATAACACCGGGAATTGTTCTCTCTTTAATAATATACCTCTGCCTTCTGCTGGCAAGGAAATGCCTCTGAGTTTTAGTGAATCAGCAGGGACGAACTCAAGTGCAGCTGCTCCTTGGAAGGATTCATTTCATCTGCATTTTTCTTTTGGGAAAGACAGTCTCGATAGGGTTTCTCACTGCATCGATGGTATTTCAGTAACAGGCTGGCTGGAAGAAGCTTGTAGCATTTCTGGAGACTTCAGCTCACGCTGCCCAGGAGACAACTTTGTATGTTTTGCACAATTCTGGCTGGGAAATTTGCAGTATAATAAAAACCTGTTGTTTCTGGAATTAGAAATGAGCAGTAGCAAAGAGAATGAATTGCAGTTTGCATTTTTTAAAGCATTGGAGCTTGGTGGACTTCCTGATTCCTGTTCTAATCCAGTTGCCTCACTGAACAACTATGCTATGGGACTCATCAACAACCAGAAACCATGTTTTTTCCTTTGTTACTTAAACCTTGTATCTTCAGAGCAAACACTTGGATATGAGCAAATGCTTTTGAATATACAATATGTGACTAATACTTTTCACATCATACAGCTAGTAATCTCTGTGCTAGCTTTTGCACTAGCAGGTCTCTGGTATGCAGCAGTGAAGGTAAAAAAATACTGAGATTTTAGTAACTACTATTTTTAATACTAGCAGAATATAAGAGAGACAAGGTTACAGTTCAGGTTTTAGTGAGAAGTAGGTAAAGTAAAAATTACAGTTGTATAATTGCTAGTTAAACTGGCTGTTAGAATAGGGACTTTTTTTTTTGGTAAGGAATAGCTGCATCTGAGTAAAGAACTTCATAATCTTCAGACTCTTTGGGACTTCTGCAGGTCTGCAGTCAACACTAAACTAGAACCCAATTTGATTAGCACAGATCCTTTGTTTTCCTTAGAGTTTGTATTGGTGGAGTGTTCTGGCTAGTACTATTTATAACCATTTCCAATGAAACTTGTTTCTTGTAGAATTGAATTCCTGCTCTGAATCCAACAGCAACTAATATATCAGTCCTTAAAACACTTGGAACTGGAAAGCTGTTGGGAGCGTGGTCTTCAATGCAGTGTAATTCTCAGCAGTGTTCACTGCTCTACTTTAACAGTATGTTGTGAGCTTTATTGTGCTACAATAGACACTGTAAACAACTTTCTAAAACAATTTTTTTTTCCTTGAAAAAGTGATTGTTATTGCTGAAGTACAGTAATAACTTCTGGGCCTATTGACTTTGGCTTTTTGACAGGCTTCTAACAATGAGGTTTGCCAAAGAATGGGGCAAAAGTGCTGGACTCCATAGAGCTGCTGGTGAATAGATTTTGAGGAACAGACTCCTGTTGGCACTTCAGTGAAGTAACTCATTGTGCAGTTGGATTCAATGTCCAAAATTCTCAACAAGGGCATTGCTGTAGATGGGCTTAATGTGCTTTAAAGGTTCACGTAGAGGGAGGTGTTGGTGTGTGAGTTAGGATGCATTTTCAGCTTCCTCTTCACTCTGACTTAAAAGTGAGGACTTAATGTAGAGTAAAGCCATGCCAGTGATTCACACACTAGGTATCCTTTTTGCCAGCTGGTCTTGCTTCATCTTGGAAAGAGAGGAAGTGATGTTGCATTTCATTTAAACTGAATTTACCTGGAAAGCCAGTAGAGTTTCCAATGTGGTGTTTATTGGGCTGTTCTACACACATGTGTAGAGAAGTCCCTGATTATGAAGATGAGATGCTGGTTGTCAGTGTTACAGGGAGAAATGTTGGAAATTTTTAATCTTATTTGAGTACTGAAAATAATAATATCTGTTACTTTTTATGTTAAATGATATGTTGTGTTTTCATTATCCCCATTGGCTGATTGTTTCTTTTGGATGCTAAAAGAGATGAAAGCCACTTATTTTAATTTAGAAAATAACTTTTTCCTTGGTGTGTATTTAAATGATTGTTTAACTTGTAGACTTTTGACCATGCGATTACCTGTCATGAAGTGACCTAATGCCCCAAAATAATACTGGATTATGTATTGTAAGTAATTACTCTGACAGCAACAGTTCCCTCTTAGTCAAGCCATTCACTCTCATCTCCACTGCTGAAATTTATCAGCCTTGCAGGGAGTGGTATTAACACAAATTAACACGTGGTATTGCAGAGGTTCAAGATTCCTGAAGCGATGTGGATCTGAAATCCCAGAACACCAGAAACAAAGACTCTTCTCCAAATGACTGTGGTTTGCAGTTAGGGTGTTAAGCTGCTGTCTGCCTGTATCTTGACCCAAAAAACCACTTGGCAGAGCTGAGGGCAGAGGAATGAAGGCAGAGAGGGGAGGGGTTGGAGCCTGTTAAAGCTGGCTTGATTGCTGAAGACATTAGCAACATTGTGCAACCCCAGGTTAATCTCTCTAAGCAGCTCCATAGGTACAGCCATACTCTCCCTGTATGGTGAGCCTTACCTTAGGTTGTGCATGAACACAGTCCTGCACCCAAAACTGGAGTGCTTGGACTTCCTGTACAAAGGATCAATTGGCACAGCTGCAGTTGTTACTTGAGCCCTTGTTTGTGCAGCTGACTGGTTTGGCCTGGAACATTCTCTGCTGTATGTCATTTGGGCACTACACGTTTTGGGAACCACAGTAACATACAGGAACTTGCAGGTGACACTGTCAGGTTAATGGGCAAAAGGAGTAGCTAAAGGCATAAAAACATGAATGCAGTTTTTAATGCTCCTATTTTTCATGGTGATTTTAAAGGGGGGGAAATGAAACATGAGAGACACCACCAGTAAGCTAGAATTTAAATGTGTGTACAGCAGAGTGCCAAGGGTTTTCTCCTTATGGATGGCAAGCCTTTGCAGGAGGAGATCTTGGAATGTTGAATTGTTACGTGTCACAGTCCAGCTAATACAGTCCTCTTTTAAGCAAAGTCTTGTTTGAGTGCGTGGCCTTTCATCACTTATTACAGGATCACTTTAAATACAACACAGCTAAGTGAAATGATGGATGTTTGTTGTGTATTATATGTATATTGAACATAAGATACAAAGAATACATCTTAAATGAGTGGATTTAATCCATTTTAAGATAGTTTATGTTCCTTGCCTTGAATTTTATTGCTTAAAACCTAAAAGGTAATTTTAACTTGAACATTCCTTCTGAAATTCAAATAAAGGATAGTTTGGTATGTTAAAATCTCATGTAATATACTGCACTTTAAGTCTGGGGAGGCCATGGATTGATTGAAAGCGCTGTTCTTGCACTGATAGAACTGTCTGCCCTGACAGAGCCAATGTTTAAATGGCTTTTCCTGTCTGGAGGGAGAATAGGGAACCTGAAGGATGGCATCCATCCTTTGAAACTATAGATAAATCTAACACTATATGGTTTAGGCCACTGTTTTCTTCCTATAGATGTTTTGGTATTAACTCATCTCAAAAGATGGAAGGTATCCTGGCCAAGAACCAGTTTGTGTGGAGTTTCATGGCTTCACTACGTCCAGTGTGGAAAACTTTCCTGAGTTAATGTGCTGTTAGGGCTGAGACTGGCTCAGATGATTATTATGGAACAGAAAAATAACATTCTTAGTAGGGGGTAAGGGACCTTTATACTCAACCAGGAGTTGCCTTCGTATTTCTGTATTTTGTCTCTCATCCTGCTCTAGAAAGAGGTTATTTCTAAGCAAAATGTCAGGGTTCTACTAAACAACTTGTGCTTTCTAAAATTTCATTGATTAGTGTCCAGATCCTTCCTGCACTACATAGCAGAGTTTTATTTCTGCCTTTAGAAAAGAAGTAAGAAAATACTCAATATTTAGAGAATTTCCTAGTAGTTACACTTGAGTGAAAATTTACTATATGGTGTACTGCTTTGAGAAGAAAATATACTTTTAAATGTGTGTGCACAGAGTATCTCTGCATGTAGATAAAAAGTGTTTTACCACAGTATGATGTTGGGATGCTTATGCAAATGCTTCTTTACTTTCTGACATTGCAGTGCAAAATGCAGTAGAGATGGTGGTGTTACTTCTCCGTGTGGTTTTAGCCAGTGCAATCTGAGCAATCATGTGTCTGCATCATCCTGCACAGGAGACAGTTCTAGCTGTAGACATTTTTTAGCCTTTTGCTTTTTCAGTGTTGAGTTTGGTTTTGTTGTTGCTTGAGGTTTGGTGGCTTGTTGTTTGTTTGTTTGTGGTTTATTTCTCTAAAAGTTATTTTTAGGACTATAAAGACTGCACTTTCTTAAACTTTGCCAAAGTTTTGCTTCCTTTCTCCTTCTCTCCACCTTTGCCCCTTATAGGTATACACATTTAATTTTTGGAATAAGCAAGCCTGTATGTACTCTCCTAATATGTAATCTTACTGTCAGGTTGCTCCTTTTGTTTTTATGGCCTGGTTTTACATATATTTCTCTCCCTACGATTTCTCAGCATAAGCATATGCTGATATTTTGTTGCACCTCAGAAACATTGTCCTGTAATTAATTATGCACAACAAATTGACAGAAACCATGCAGAGATGTAAGAGTCCATGGTCTCTCATTAGGGTGTATGACAGGTGGTATAACTGCCAGAGCAATATGTAGTCAATGTGACATATTTCTGGTTTTTTTCTCTTCAAAACAGCTGCTTTAATTAAAATCCAATATTTAATTTGCATGTGTGGTACCTCTGTCAGCTGAGAATTGCAGCTAGAATTTGGGGCTTACAAAATACAGTAAGGTCAGAACTTAAACAGTGTAAGTTCTCAAAAAATTAAAGAGTACATTCACGTGAATATTTTGAAACCTTTTTTTTTCCCCTAAGAGTGCACAGAATAAAATGTGTTCTGACACTTGTTTCTGTGATGCACAGCCAGTAACTGGGGGTGGGGGGGGACCCTTTTTAGACTGCAGAGCCTCTAATCCTCATGGAAGAGCTGCATTTGATAGACCTTTAAAATAAATCAAATGTTGCCTATGAAAATACTGATATTTATTATCAACTCTCATACTTAAATTACCAAGGTCATAGATATCAATCTCCTGACAGTGTGAAAATAAGAACAATAAATACAGAAGTGCTAGAATAATGCTATCCTTTACCAGCCTGCACTGGTAAAAGCAAATCCTATTGTACTTCAAAATTAATCCTCTACTGCCAACAAAAATCTCAATTATCTTAGTGTTATTGGAATTAGTGATACAAGATTCAGCCTAAGACAGTTATTTCATTGTTAATGATGAAATAAATTTAAAAGCTAAAACATTTTAGACAATGACCAGAGAGGTTTCCACTAAGAAAATCTGCCTTGAAAAGGTCCATTTTATTTCTGTGATCTCTACATATTTATAGTCTGTTTTGCAAATTCCTTCCTTCTTCATGGAAGATTGGTATAAACCTGACAGCAAAAGTGGTCAAAACCAAAACTGCAGAGTATCAGTGTTTAATTTTCTGTTTGTAGTCAATTTTAGCTATTATCAAACATAACACCTAAATGTAATTTAAGCTTTTATTCTTAAAAGTAGGGAAGTCTAATATTTAGTGCCTGATTCACCACTTGAAGTTGAGTGAAACCATTTCTTGAAAATGGGTTCTGCTGCCTGATGGTGACTAATTTTCAATGCTGATACTCAATACTTCCTGTAAACTGTGATGTTATCCCTGCAGAACAGTTTTAGTCTGTGGCCTTGGTCTTCGGCCCTTTTTTTTTTTAATTCTTCTTATTTTTTTTATTGCAATGTGGGAGGTGGAGAAGGCTGGCACAAACCTTTTTTTTTTTTTTTTTGTTCCAGAGAAAGATGTTTACAACTTTGTATGTATTTTAAAAATGTATTGTGACACTTTTAACTTGGGAGAGAAGTTTCCATAGTAGACTTGAAACCTGAATAGAGACTTTTGAATATCGGGAGTGCTCCCCAGGCTGCCAGAAGCTGTTGACTGCGATGCTGCTCGCTCACACCACAGGAGGGAGTTCCACATCAGTCTTTGGAGTATGTTCAGTTAGGGCATTGTTAGTACATCCTAGTACAGTGCATTTCAGTGTGACTTGTCTTACGGATTGTCACTGCAAATAGGTTAATGTACAAAATCAATACACAGCGGTAATGTATTGTAACTGTTTACAACTGAACTCAGAGTACCAATGGATGGGTTTTGTCAAGCTATTTAAAAACAGAAATAAAAATCTTTTTTAAAAGACAGGAGGTCGTTTTGGTGCTTCTCATTGCAATTTTTCACCGTATAAATTGTAGAGATGTAATTAAAGAGATTGTGTTTCTGACAATATAAAGCCAGACAGTGAGTGGCTTTTTCAGAGGTACAATTTGAGAGATCTGTGTTTACAGAAACAAAGCAAATTTAAAACCTGAAAATAACTGGTATTGGCAACCCTGAAGAAAAGGCTGATCCTTTGAGTACAGAATTAATGTAATGTGTACTGTTTTCCTTAACGATAAGTGCTGAGATCATATTGTCCCTCAAAACAAGCCTTTAAACAGTAAAAAAGGAGGGGGGACAAAACTGAATATAATAATCTAATAAAGTTCTGTAAGGTTTTGGCATGTGGTTAGATCTCCATGGTTAAGAAGGCGTTATCAGTGCTGCCTGCACATCACTGTAGGTTCCTCATGGCTTTTGGAATTTGTGTGGCAGATCCTGAAGTAGTAAATTGTAACCTTTGGCTGTCCAGGATGTTCCAGCCACCCACTGCGACAGTGATATGATACAATTACTTAATTACTCATGTTGTCATCACTTTCAGATGGTTTATCAATAGTTTTATATACATTTATATAATTGGGCATGATACCTGCAATGGGGAATGCCAAGGAACTCTGAATATCAGTTTTGCAAATAAACTCAGGAATAGATATGCTACTGTGTGAATATCCAAGTCCCTTCCTATTAGGATCTGAAATGCTTTGAAGTTGGATTCAAGCTAGTGGCCTATGACTTTGTGGTAGTCTCTTTGTTCATCTCCTACTGTAAAATTCTGTAAGAGCAACTCATCTGTACAGAAGCCCAAATTTCCTCTCTGCAAATCTGAGATTGCCAGAGGAACCTTTTAGCAATTTCCACTCATAATGGCATTTATCTCTTCAGTATGTTTCTTAGCTCTTGCTTTTTCTGGCAGATATTATAGCAGCTTAAAATTTAAAAACCCCAAAACCTCAAATCAAACACAAGTACCAAAGATTCTGCTGAAGGTATTCATATTTCTTAAAGAGATGATTTTTTAAAAGTGGATGGAGTGCATTACCTTCCATTAAAAAAGAAAGTACTGGATGGGGTTTTTGTTATCAAGAACTGTGGTGTGTTTGTAAAAAGCACTTTAAGTCTTGAACGTTAGGAAGTGCTTTGTCTATTTGTTATCACAAGTATTTTTTAGACATATCAAAATACTCCTTTATTTATCTTTAACCTCATAGTTCAAAGAAAAGAAAAAAAACCAAACACATTTTGGAATTCTTTCAAGTATTATGTTTTGTTAAAAGTGTCCCCAAGGGCAAAGGACCAAAACCAACACAGACCTCTTGCTCATTGAACAAAAAGCCAGCAGCAATGACAAGCAGGATGTTTTTGATGCTTTGTTGGTTTTTTTCTGGGGCTAGTGGCTGAAGCCCTTAATCACTTTAGCTGGAAGTTATTCACAAATAACCCTTCTGATCTCAGTAATCCTGTCTTGCTTTGTATCATAAAAAATCTTTTCTGCAGCAGGGATTCCTAAATTGCCTCTCAGATCTCAGCCTTGCATTCCAAGTACTGCATGCTGACTGCAAGCACGTATGACCTGCTCCAGAGCTAGAATAGTTACAGCATTTCCAGTTTCTGCCTCCTTCAATAGAAAAGCATTTAAGATTAAAACAACGAAAAATATTTTATGGTGTTGTATAGCACCTTCTTAAGGGTTTGCTTGTACCCCTTCAGGTGTTTCTCCCTTTAGGTCAGGTTTGTAGATGCTGAATTTTCTATCACGCTGAAAATCACAGACTAGCACAAAAACTTGTCAAAACAGAATGAAAATTCAAACCATTTTTGAAGTTGGACAGCCTTCTTTTATCTTCTGTTCCCTCTAGCTGCTTTCTGAGTGAGAACATCTGTACAGACTACAGCAGGTTTCAAGTCCTTCACTTTGATATACGGTGTTATGTTCCCAACAATCTGTTGCTTAAAATAAAAGCTGTCTGGTCTGTGTTGTCGCTGTCAATCATAATTTTCAGAGCTCTTCCTCACATTTTCTTTCTGGTTTATAATCATTCGTTTGCAGTTGATAGCTGTATCTTCTGCTTTCCTTCTCTTTAGCTAAACTACTTACTTGCCAATGCTAGCAAGCAGAAGTCTGCAGAGCTTTTCATCACTGGATATTTTGTTCCAGTCAGTTCATCAAGATTTTTTGCTACTTGCTCAATTTACAGTTAATTCTAATATATTTTCATAAAGTATCCATAAGGAACTGTAGGTGTTCCTGAACGGATTTTTGAGCAGCTTCTCTTTCATCACATAGGAAGTGGTTTTTCTGAAGGCCCCTATTGACACAGCACTGCCCAAAGGTTTGATTCCATTTTGTATATAGCTATTGTTACTATAGTTAGTATAAATGGATGCTTTTATAAGTGAAAATACCCCTGGTCAATCTTTGTTATTCACATGTGCTTGTTAAATTCAGCAGGGGATCTGCCTCTTCTGCCTCCTAGCAGATATTCCAGCCATGATAAGATAATGTGATACACAAGATGACTCCTCTCAGCCTAACACACAAACCTGAGAGGCAAGGAATAAACTCATGGAGAAAAAACCAGAAAAACCAACCAACTAAAAAAAAGCACTTTGAACATATTCTTAGTTTAACTTGATAGATCATTTTGCCAGAAACATGGGATGAGAAGGTATGAATTAAAACTTGAGACAGGGGGCAACCTAGATATGATTTTCCTTTAAAACAGGAACTGTCAAATAGCTCATATCACACAGGGAGGGTGGGGTTAATTAAGGACTGGAAATGGGCTTACAGGAAATAAAAAAAGCACAAATATTTTACAACCTTTTTGTGGAAGAGGAAAACCACACTTCTACTATTATTCCCCCAGAGGTATTTCTGTTGTCCTTCCAGCCCTACATGCACCTTATCAGAATGCTACCTGGAGAAAGCAAGGGTGGGGGTTTTTTCGGTTTGGTTTTTCTTTCTTTCTTTTTTTTTTTTATTGTTGCATTTCAGAAAGTGTAATCAATAAGAAAAGAAATCTGATAGTAGGATTTATCTGTTTAAGTACCTTAGGAGTGGTTTCAGTAGGACAAATCACAGCTCCAATCCTGTAATCCAATCACACAAGATCAGTACTGATGTCCAGCCCTGCTGACTTAATCAGAGCTCTGGAGCTGAGGATCTGCCTGTGTGAGCTGAGCTACAATGCCTGGACTTGGTGATTTATGGGAATATCATTAAATTTAGCCTGGGTTAAAAGTGCAGCCTTACCCACAGCAGAGTCAATGTGAATCTTCCCAGCCATTCAAACTGAGACAATATCATGTTCCTGAAGGGCCCTGAAATTCATTGCGTCCATTCCAAATACTGCACTCTTCACAGAACAGCCATCTTTAAGTGTATTATCTTGAAAAAAAGAGTCAGCATTTACCAACTGAGAACTCTAAAAACAAAATACATCATGTCTAAAGTTATAGCATATGGATGGCCTTCCAAGAGAAATTTCCTCAGAATTCCAGTTTATAAGATGGTAAAATTTGCTACTTCATTTGAATGATTAAATGGATAAAAGCTTTTGATAAGACTTTTTACATAGCTTTAAACTTACTATTGGTTTTTAATCTTAGACATCTGGAATTAATACAGACCTTCCAAAAGCCCATTGTGATAAAGATACTGCTCTACTCATTGCTGTTGCCTATGGTCAGCATTCTGGAGTAAAATCTTCTATTGATTGGATTTCTGAGAATACTGATTTATCTGCATTTATCTGTCATTACTCACAGTTTCATAATCTAGTAAAACCAATATTATCTCATTTCTAATAGTTTCAAGGTATCATTTCATTATTTTAGCTGAAGAATATGAAGAATTTATCTCTTTTTAACTCGTATCAGAATATCTCAGCTTTACTAAAGCAAAATTAAACTGACATTTATAGAAAGGAAAGCTTTGTACAAATTATGCAGGAAGTCCAGACCATTTCAGGAAAAAGCAGCAGCTAGAAAAAGAACTGCCAGGCAACTCTACTTCGTAGAGAGTAAATATGGAAATTCCACAGAATCAATCAGGACACTGGAGATTCAAATATAAGAAACACCTAAAAATACTTCATAGAATGATTTAACGTATGGAGGAGATAATCACTCTGGTCAACAAGATGAAAAGGTTTTAACTGTGAATGAGACAATACTTAAGAACATAACTAGTACTTGGCAGTGTATTTATCTTGCAAATGTGATTAAGATGTTGAAAAAAATTATCTGTTTGTTTTAATTGTAGTTATCTGCCATCTTGTTTTTCAGGTTTGGAGTCTTTCATACCTGCCAAGCTCTGGAAAAGCCTTACAGAGTAAAGAGCAAGGGCATGATTTGGTTAGTCATGAGAATTTAGCTGTGCTCATTGTCCATGTTCTACTGGATACCACTTCCAGCAGGAATACCAGAAGGCAGCCCTTAGCAGGCCAGGGGGAGAGAACATCCTTGCAGAAAATAATTCATTTGTTCTCAGCTGGTAAAATAACAGAACTAAGTATTCCAGATTCTCATGCTTTTGAAGTGTTCTCAATCAACAGCAGATTTCAAAGACTTCTATGTGAAAGTCTTTCAGGCACAACTGTACTGTTACTCCCTAATGCTTTTAATTTTTTCCCCACAAACATGAAAAGAAATGGAGAACACAGTCTATTTAAAAAACATATTCTTTATCCAGTGTGAAAACATTGAGCAGTCCACATTTACTTGAGCAGCTGTGCATTAAAACTGCAGTAGAGTGAATAACTTTTTATAAAATGAGCTTTAATAGTTCCACTATTTTGAAATAAAATTATTTGCTTCCAAAATACAGCTCCACCATCATTGTTTAATTTTGGCTATTTGGGAATTTCATGTATCCTGCTGAATGGCACACCTGATCGATGCAGACATCCTAAAGAGGAGAGCTTGCATCTGTGCAAATGAGATTTCTGCTATAATGAAACTTTTAAAAATACACATTAAAAAGAAACAAAAAATGTTTAATTAAATTACTTTGTAGGACATTATAGTTTCAAATGTGTCTATTGTGTTTTGTACACTAAGTCAAATTTTTTCATGTTACATTCCTTGTTTAGTCCAAAGCATGGCAACTTGCCAGCCTGAGCTTTTAGTGATAAATTCTGCTATACAAAGCAAAAGTTTTTATATGTGAGGCCACTTCCTTCTGCTATTTTATCTTCTTCCTGGTTTTGTCTGTTTTCAATAAATGCCTTTGTATTTTCACATATTTTATATGCTTGTATACACAGACACTTTCCTCTGTATTAAAACTGATAGTTGCAAGTTGGTAAGGATAAAAAAGACTTAAATTTCATTGCACTAATACACTGTATGAATGCTTTTATGTTACAGTATTGAAAGATCTTAGCATTGATATAAAAAGTATTTCCTGAATTTGGCAGTGGGGTGGAGAGGCAGGGGTGATGTTTCATAACAAGGTTTTGAAATGGAAATAATCTCTGGGTACAGCTACACTTGAGTACTACAGATTGGCACATGAAGGCTGGGCTCTCACAGTGAATATGCATTATTTTAAAGCATCTCAAATTTAAACATATTGAAGTTCAAAATCTGAAAAGAAATTATGGTGGAGGCTGAATACCTCTCCTTTATCTGTCCCAAGGGGCTGAATATTTCTGCCTGAGGAGAAAAATCTAAAAATCTCTTCAGTAAAGAGAAGCCAGGGATCCCTGCACACAGAGGGGAACCCGAAGAGTCTTGAGGGAAAGGAGAATTTGAATTAAGGGTGGTCAGAGGAGAAGAATGAGATCAGAGGGGAAAAGTGGAAGTTGCAATGCAGCGAACCGGAAAAAAGCTTCTGGAACTTCCAAGAAAGAGAAGCTGTCCCTGCTGTCCCTGCCCATTTTAGCAGTCTGTCATGAATTCCTCTTTCCCACAAAAAAATGTTACCAAGGATGTAAGCTACAAATCACTATGTACTAATCCTTTTATGAAGACAGTTTTTTGTTGTTCTGTAGACCTATTGTTCTTTTACAATCATATTAATAGACTAAAAATAACAAGGGCAATTCTACCAGACTTAACTTCTGTTTCTGAAGAATTATAATTTTATACTGTCCTGATTGAGATCACAGAAATCCTTTTCTGACCACAGAGGTAGAAGGTACCAAATTCATCCTTCCTGTAACTGTACTGAGGTAAATGGAGTTACATAAGGAATTAATTTGACCTGTCTCCTCCATTTCCTTGGAAAAATTCTTCGTTTTAGCTCTTGCCAAGTTTTAACTTGGACTCTCCCTTGCTTAAGATCTTCTTGTACCTAGAGACAGTTTTTCTTTCTTTAAGACTATAAAGAGAAACACAGCAGGGGAAAGACAATTAAGGTGAAGATCTGCTTTTTAAATTGAAAGTACACCTCAATTATGGTAAGAAAATGCCAAAACCTTTTTATTTGGTATAGATGTGTATGGGATTATTCTTACATCCATGAGGATATGAAAGGTATAAAACAGTACATATAACCATGAGAGGGTAAGGGTTTAAGTAATGTTTTTCAGCCTAAGACCCATGTGTTTGTTTCTAACTGCAACAGCTGAAATGAACTTTGGTTAGATGCCATAAGAATTTAAAATACTACACATCACCTTCTAACAAAGAATCATCCCCTTTCCCCTAGGCTCAGCAGGTATATTCCAAAATAACCTATGAGAGAAGCTGAAAGCCTCCTCTCACCAGTATATAACTGCAATTTCACGATGCAATAAATTTAATTTTTGGATGGCAATGTGGCATGAAATTCTTTGTACAAATTCAACCCAGCAGCACAAAGTTATTTAAAACCCAAAACCCTCAAAAACAAAGACTGGTGAGTGGTTTTCCTCCTGATGGTTTTACGTTAGAGTTGGTCTTCCTGCTGCCAGTAAAAAGCCAGGATAAAGCTTGGTCTAAACACTGTAACTCATAGCTGGCTAACCTTGAAAGAAATGCAATTACATGTTCATAGTTAATCTTGATCAATTTATTACCATTAGATGATCTAGTATTGCATAAATGAGACATAACAAGCCTGTAAGCCTGAGTATAGGCTCAGTTTGAGAAGGGCTGAGCATGAGGGATCAGGAAGTGAAATTGATGGAGTCTGTGGCTTGGAATAAGGTTAGAATCATGTAGGGATATTGTCCCCACAGACAAACTTACAATCCAGCAGCCTCCTTTCCTTCTTTCCATACCATCTGTGTGTCACTGTCTACCAGTGCTGCAATTGTGCCAATGCAACTGTTTGTGGGACCAGAGCGTGAATTTAATCAATGGAGCAATTCTGGTTCAAAGTGATTAGATCAGGCAGAACTTTAAAAATCTGGATTGAGTGATCTGATTTACAGCATGGCTTCACAAACAGCTGCACAAACAGTTCAGAGGCCACTAAAAGTCAAAATCATTAGTTGCCAGCTCCTGCTCCTGTCTGAATTTATGGCTCCATATTTATTAAACCCAGATTTGTGCACTGCTGACTAGCCAGCAGCAAGATTTGAGCCAGCTCATGTGGAGATATGCCATTGCATTTCACTCACTGGTGAATCAACGAGAGCACCTGGTGTGACCCTTCTAACTCTGTGTCATGAGCAAGTACAGCTTGTCACTTGGCTGCCACGTGTGCCAGGGAATGCCAGCCCTGGTACAATGGGACTTGGCTGAGAAAGCTTCTTCAGGCAGGGAGGAGGATCTGTGGGGGCCCCCATCCATCAGCTGCTGCCATGTGCATGCAGCCAGAGCAGGACTCATGCATGATTTGCAGCCCAGCTGCAGCTCCCACTGTAGGTTGAATTAGGAATTTTACATTCCCAGGCCTTGGTGAGACTGGAGAGTGGTATGTGAGAATACATCTAACCATGCCAAGCTGGGGTTAGCCAGCAGAGGGGAATTCAGACTGTGGCTACTTCTCAGGGTGGGAACAGTCTGGCCTCAATCAGCAAACTCTCCTTTGAGAGTTAATTTACATCAAGTTCTTTCCTGAGATAGAAAAACCCTCTCAAGCTTCATGCAAAATTCCACTCATGATCGGGTTCAGCCCATGTCCTTTGAATCCAAGTCCTCTTTCTTCTGTTTTTTCTGCTTTCACGCTAGAAAGCATCCTGCTTGTGTCTAGTACTGTGCATAATTAATACAGGTAGAACAAGTTCTAATGCAAAGTATATTTCAGATCAGAAGCATTACAGAGGTGCTGGACCTTTGCAATTTTTAATGCATTTTGTTTTCCTCACTGGGACATTCTGGTGTTTTTTCCTCAATGACTCACAAGTGGCCTTATCGGTGTTACACAATGGAAACAAGCACTGCCTTCCAAAACCAGTAATATTTGATCCTAGGAGTAGATAAAGCTCATTTAGAAATCTTAAAAAACCACAAACCCTCAAATGTGTCAAGAATAGGAATTTAAAATAAGCTGCAAATAAAATTCAGGATGTGATTTCAAAGGTAATCTGAGAGAAACTCCTGCAAAATTCTTAGAAGAGAGGTATCTTTATTCTTGGGGGTTTTGACTATTTTAATGGAACTAGCTTTCTATCCATACAAAAAAGCACCATTTATAAAAGATGTTTGACTTGCTAAGCTTTAGCTTTGATGTTCCCCAAAGCAATATAAAATACCTGCATGTAAAAATATTTTGGCCTAAATGAAAGGTACAAGCACTTTTGAAACCTTTGAGACAACCAGCAAACAGGATTTTCTATAAAAATGTTTTTCCAGCTGAGAAAAATATGATACGTGTGACAGCATAAACATTTTAAGAAACAATACATGGCTAAAACCCATCTGCCAAGCAGAGGAAGTCAAAGAGTTGCCTGAGGGGTTTAAGAATACCAGAATATTCGAGTACTGATAAATTAAAAAAAAAAAAAAATTAGGGAATAAAAAAGACATGCTGATGGACTAAGACTTTCCTGCATGGAAACTATTAAGCAATGCTTAAAAAATAAAAACTGTTTGATTGTCTAGACTTGAAACAAAAGTATTCTTTAATACAATGGTTGGGAATCAATGACAGTGATTCTATCAACAAGATGCTGTTTTAGGAAATGTAATGCTTGCATCATTTTTCTAAAAATGTGAGAGCATCTGTGTGAGCAAGTTGTAAAGTCAACCAAACAATTCTAGATTACAAAACACTGCACAACATCTGTATTGTTTAAGATGTATCTATATCCTTTGGGATAGACCTATATTCTTTAAGACAGATCTATATTCTGTAAGAATGTATTATTAAGATTGTACAGATGTTCATGTCTTTAAGATTAACTGTTCTCCTTAAGAGTAACTATCCTTCTTACCAAATCTGACAGAAATCGCACTAAGCCAGACTTGCAAATTAGTCACGTCTTGCCTGAACACATGAAATGGGAATACCTGCATGGAGGTGACTGCCTCCTTAAGTAAGATTTCAGAGAGTCTTCCTTCCAACAGTAAGGAGCATTATTCCATCTCCCTGTGGCTGATACTGACATCCAGTCTGATGGCCCAACAGTTACTTTATTTCTTTCTGCAATGAGAAAATCCACAATTTTATTTCTTATACCTGAATACAATGCTACTATCCATGTATGAACATCCTCATAGCTCATGCTTTTGATTAGAAATAAAAACATTATGAAATCTATAATCGTAAAGTTTTTATTTTCATTCACTACTCTTGGAATCTGGTTCAAACTGAAACCCACAGAAGTGGCTTAATATTTAATGAGCTTTATAGACCACAAAAATGTGATTTAAGTTTCAGTTGTCTTCACTGACTCTCTGTGTAGGGACAAATGCCGTAACAGATGTGCTCCTGAACCCTTAAAATGAAAAATGACATGATAAATTAGTTCTTAGTGGAAACTGAATCAGAACAGTCACTGAACTATCCAAAGAGTGACCAAAAAAAAAAAAAAAGACAAAGTATATTACCCGAAAATTCTTCAAGTAACCACATTTATCATTGATGAAATCAACCCTGCCAACAGCAGTTTTTGGAGAAAGCCCAATTTTCCACTAAAAATAATTTCAACAGACCTGCTATTAGACCATTACTTACATGAATGACAGACTATGAAGTTCTTCCAACACAGAAGGTTAGATTTGTGGATATGAAACTGGCAAAACATACTGGTGGTAAAAACAGAGCTAAGACTACAGAAGACACTGCAAGAAAGGAAAAAGAAAAAAACAAGCGATCTTGAGAAAATTGCTGATTGAAACTCTCAATAATATGAAGAAAAAATTAAAATTCATATACATTTCAAAACAGAAGAACGATCAAAATTCCAGAAAACAAAGTAGATGTGACAGAATTATTCACATGAGTAGGAAATAATCTATTGGAGTTTGTCTTAGAATTTGCTGAGATTGTAACCTGTATGGCTTCCTGGCATCTTTGTTGGTAAGGAACTACCCTGTGTTTAATGATAGCGGTGTTGTTACTGCTGAATTGCCAAAACCCAGGGAGGAGTTCTGCTCTGGTAGAACTGCTTTAGCTACGATGTAGAACTGTGACTGTAATTCTTTACTTGATTTTACACATTTTCAAAAAATCTACTCCTGACCTAGTTAGGTTTACAACCAGACATGAGCTTTACTCTACACACAGGAAAATGAGGCAACAGGGTGAAAGCTTGATTTTAAAAGTTTCTATGACACATCTCACCTGCAGATTGAACAGCCTTGTCCACTAAAGCACCTTGTACACAGAATTAACAGTTTTATGCTTAGAACATTTGTAGGATCAGGCCCATGCAAAAGTAAGTCTATTTATGATACACACATTCTGAATGAAAACGTTTTAAGGAATATCTGCCATCCTTTCAAAGACACACGGCCTTGGAGAGAACACTCTAATTTCAATACTCTTTTGTACTATGTATCATTAATAAGTCATCCTGCTAAGGCAGGACTGGAAAGAACAGATTCTCCTTGAGAGAGTATTGAATGACATATATTCCAGAGTTCCAACACAGTAAGCTATATATCCAGCAAAATGCTGAAATTTCCCTGTTCAGGCTAATAATAAAGGTATAATAAAGAACATTTTGCCATATCTCACGAGTTTGGAATTGGATTTCACCAAGAAGTTTCTATAAAATATCACAACTGGTCACTTGGAACTAGGACAGACATTTTTCGTATCTTCTTTGCATCGCAAAATGATTTTTATCTTTGCTATGAATTGAGAGAGTTTTAAAACTAGTATTGCTTCCATGAGGTCAACAGGAACTTTGCACTGAATGGGTGGGAGGAGGACTGTTCTCCACACTTCAGTCTCCCCTGCTACTAGAATTAGTGATTAGGCTTATTTATTTTGGACTAGAATTTTCCTTGTAGCAAAAATATAGTAAGGGAGGGAAGAAAAGAAGGAAGGAAGGAAGGAAGGAAGGAAGGAAGGAAGGAAAGAAGGAAGGAAGGAAGGCTGACAAACAGAAACAAGAACATAAAAGCATATACTTTATATAAAGGTGTAAAACAACATAAATGAAATGAAAGCAAACAATCTGTGATCAATTATAAAATTAGAATTTTTCTCATGAACCAGATTCCCCACTAATGTAAATGAACAGTTTGCTCAGTGTGCCAAAATATTCAGAGCCCGCTGTCAGTTCATCTGCATTAAGACTTATTTTAAACCATCCTGTAATGGCACTTTATAGACATGCATTTCAAAATAAATCTCTTACCAAGGTGATGCTTCTGTTTTATGTAATCATATCCTTTTTATAACTAACTTACTAAACTTACAACAATATTTAATTTAAAATATGAAAGACAAAGACCAGTATTTTAAAGGTTTACGATTTTTAGATGAAGTAAAACACTTTATCACCAGAGCAGCTGTCAGAGCCAAACCTCAGCTCTCAGCAAAATGGGCTGTAATAACCAGCTATTAGCAGCAGTGTCAAGAGGTGAGTGCTCCTGACCCAGCTTCCTAGACGGTGCTCTGTCCCATGCCAGCCTACAAAAGGAAAATGAAAAACCCGATATTTTCCTGTTGGCTGACCCTTTCCTCCCACAGCTTCCTTTCTGAATAAAACTTCGACACGAACAGTTTTTAAAAAATAATAAGGGGCGGCCGGAAGGAAGGAAGGAAGGAAGGAAGGAAGGAAGGAAGGAAGGGTGATGGGCGCCAGTACACTTCTGCTTACCTTTACAGACTTTGGAGGCTACTGATACCCCGAATGCCATGGTAGGTAACTCACTGAAGATCTTTACTGAAGACTAAAGAAATCTCACAGATGCTCTGGTTCCTAGGGCAGTAAGCAGGAAAGTCTTTTCTGTAATCCACACACAGACTGCTCACCAACTCAAACCCCTGCACCGCCCATGGGACACAGTCCCACTTCTACATCAGGCTCTCCATGACCCCTGTGGCAGGGGGAACACTCAGCACCAGACCCAGGAACAAGGAGCAAGCAAGAATCAGCAGAAAACACGCAGAAACATCAGATGTCCCGGGCTCTTTTTCAGAGACTTCAACCCACCTCGTCCCCCTTCACTACGCTGCTTCAGGCCAGCTCAGCCCTCACCTTCCAGTCTCCTCTCGCTCTCCCCCGCTTCCCTTCAAAACCGCCAAAGGAGCCTTTAGAACCCCACAAAAGAATCAGGAGCTGTGCAGACATCTTCTCGCTCTTGCAGACCCCAAAACACGACCCCAACCGACACGAGCCCGGCGACCCCCGACAGCCCCCGGGCAAGTCGCTTTAGGGGCCTCGGCGCTGCGGGGCCGCGCCGTGCGGGACCTGCCGGGGACGGAACACCGCAAAGGGCAGGCGAGAGGGAGGGAGAGAGGCTCCGCTGCGCCGCAGGGCTCGGCCGGGGCGCTGAGGGGGACGGGCAGCGCGGCGCTGGCCGCGACCCCGTGGCGCGGGGGTGGCGGCGGAGGGGCCGGGCGGG
>VZRS01005284.1:291085-356877 GCA_013398055.1 Ifrita kowaldi | reverse complement strand
GGCAGGGCAGGCGGGTCCCGGCCCCGCCGCCGTGACAGCCCCGCGCTCGCCGCTGCAGCTGCTCCTCTGCTGCCGGAGGGGAAGGGGCAAAATATAGAAAAGTACGCGTCTGGCGGTGTACGAGCGGGGAAAAGAGTAATTAAGCTCTGCGAGGGCTCTGTTTGTGTGTGTCATCTTAATGGAGGCTCGGTGATAATCACGGGGTGGTTCAGCCAGTTTAAACAAGGTGAACTGTTTCCAAAGGCAGCGGCGTTAACCTTGCCAGATACTACTTTTGGAAAATCCGGACTCGCATGTTGGGGAAGCTTTTATTTGTATTTCTTAGCTTTTGGAGACGGGCTTGCGCGCTGCCCCAGTTTAAGGCACTGCAGACGTGCCACACGCTTCCCTCCTTTAATTTATAATGTGTTTTGCGAGTGCGTGTGTAAAGCTGCTGCCTGAAATATCCAGTTCTTGTGTATCATCAGCGATAATGGTGGCTGAGCAGGAGCTGATCCTGCCCTGGGGCAGAGGGATCGACTGCATGGCCTGCCCTATATTCAGCGTGTCTGTGACCGTCTGTGCCGTGGTGGTACAGAAGGGAACGATGAGGGTATATCTTAAACCAAATGCTAATCAGGCGGCCTTAGAATGCATTGGCTGATCTCTAAATAGGTAAAGTAAGGGCTAAGCACTGTGTGATTAATAGTTGCGCGGTACTTGCTAATTCTAAATATAATTACCCAGAACTCGGAAATCAAGAGGGTGTGGTGTTTGTTTTGACAACTTGAAAAAATAATGCTATGATGAATCAGAAAAATAATTCTTCAAGCAGTGGGTTGGAAATGTGGCCACTTCTCAGCCGGCATTTCTGCTTGTTTTGACAGTGATAGACTTAACTCTTAAAAAAAAAAAGAATCTGAAAAAGAAAAGCTAAAGACAAAACAAGCCAGTCCTGAAAAGTTATTATTCAAAGCAGTTGAACACTGTAATTGTAAAGAGTAGAAGCTCATTTAACTCAAAATATGTTATTTTTATAGTATTATGGACTTGCATCTATAGTTAAGGGAAATGAACATGCTTGTTACTTGCACTAACCCTGTGTAATATAGTATTTAATCACGTGCATAATGTAAACTAGAAAGTGGACATCTTGCTGAATTAATCTTTCATAAGGTGTTAAGCATTTCAAAGTTATATTTTCATGGCAGGACAAATGCTCAGGGCCTGGGGAGGAGACAATCTGTATTTAGCTAAATGGTGATTCTATAGGTGAAGCCAGATTTGTACCTCTAGCATGCAAGTGAAACTAATATCACTTTAATAAACATAATGCTTTTTTGGGTCAAACTACAGTATAGTTTATGTTCGGCTTCGTTGTAAAGCAGTTGCAGATAAGACTGGAATTTTGTTTTACGATTGGTGTATATGACATTTTACACTGACTTCTTGTAAGTATTGTACTTTATTCTTGAATAGAGACCCAGTCTCGCTTTTTCTTAGGGATTGCTGTCAATTTGGAACACCAGGATTAGTTAGGTCATTTCTAGCTAATGAATTGGCAAGCTGTTATTTTGTTTGGGGTTTTTCCCCCCCTTTTTTTTCTTTAATGATAGGAAACGCGTGGATTTGACGGCCTGTTCTAAAACTCTTTATTGCTGTTGAGTAATGAGACTTGTGATACCTGAGCAATGAGACTCCCTTCGGATTCTGACCAGGGCAGTCCCGTGTTTTGAACTTCTGCAGGACATTCTAAATCCTCATAAAATTGACATTATTGAGTGGGGAACTCCTAGAGCTAAGCTTATCACTGTGCTTTAGGTACTTTAGGAAGTATGCAAAATTATTTATGGGCTGCACAGAGTCACCCTAATTAGAGACTTGAACTAGATAAGCATATAAATATCTAGGACGTTAAAGTGTGATTCAGAAGGTAAGCTGCTATTCCCAGTTCAGCTCTGCGTGCTGCACTGCTCTTCAGTTTGATTTGCATCCTATGCTTCAGTTCTCTTCTTTGTCAAATGAGGTCAGTTGTTTTACCACCTCTGATAAAAACTGTGAATGAAAACAGAGCTGTGTAAAGTTAGAATTTATTATTTTAGAAGCACTCGATGGAAGAGAAATGCTAATTAAGGGAATTGTTCTCAGTACCTCCTTCTCTTTTGTATGTGGAGCCCTAAACAGGGCCGTGCATTTATATTATACAATCCACTTCCACACAAGCCTCCCATTGATTTCAGCAGAGGCTCTGTGCGTGGATTATTGATGCGATATGATCCGAGTCAGTTGGTGTTTGGCTCAACTTTCTTTTGTGTCCTGATTAAAATATCTCTGTGGTTCACTTAGTCCGGGAAATTTCTCCTCCTCCCTCTCCCCATTAAAACCACGTCTTGTGTGATTTGAGTGGCTTTTCTCACAGGCTCACAGTTAGCTGGTGGTGGTGCCAGTGACTGGGACCCTCGCGTTCAATAGTGCTCTTGGTGTGGTCACACAGTGAGTGAGTGATCCTCTGTGAAAGGTCAAAATGTATAAACAGTCACTGCTGGAGGCACAGGATAGAACTTCTGTTTGTTTTCTGAATTTGGCTCTAGTCATCCAGCAGGTTTTCCATCCCCCAAATTCAGTTTTGTGCCATTCCTCTAGAAAGAGACTGCAAGATTGGGTACTTCCCAGATTCTGTATGTTTGTTTTGTGCTGTCTCAACAAAGGGCTCTAAACAGACATGCCAGAAGGTTAAAGTCCTGCTTCTACTTGACAAATAGACCAAATTATAGCACTAATTATGGCACTGGGGTTTCCCTACTGTTCCCCAAACTCTGTGCTTTACTTCTGATTGTTGAAGCTCTTCTGGGACAGAGCAGTTGGGTTGCCAAGCTCTGTTAGTTGCTGGCTGTGCTTGCCAGCGATGGTGCCAGGTAGCACGTTGGATCTGTGGAGAGGACAGAATGTAGACAGTCCTTCATTAGGAGAGACACCAAGAGACCAGATCGTCGCACAGAGGACTCGGGAGAGTGGATTTGCTGCCAAACCAAGACTTAGCAGGATGACTTCTGTTCTTCTGCAGGGCAAAACAGTTACCTACTTACAGCTGTTAAAAGTACCAGATGACCCAGATTTTTCTTAGAAAAAAGTTTTAAAATTGATTAAATATATATATATTTATATTTTAGGCATGAGCAGCCTCATCTCTTCTTTCCACACTGTAATGTCTTCAAAAGGTAGACCTTAAAGGTATCAGAGGCCATGTGGCCTCCTCATGGTTATAGACATTTGCTTTGCATTTAAGGCTAATTCTGCATGTTTTCTTATTTTATGAGTTTCTTTTATTATAAACAAATGTGTTTTAACACAGAAGAACGTTAAATATGTTTCACTCCCTATTCATCAAAGTGGATAACTTGTACCAGTAGTTTTATTTAAAACTTGTCCCAAAAGTCCTTCAGAGGAGGGCTTGTAGTTTTAAACAGTGCTTTGGGGAAATCCCAAGAATATAAAAAAGCACCTGAGTTTTGGACTGACCACTCCGCTTGGTTCTAGGGAGTGAAAAAGAGCAGATACAGAGATAGTCTATTTATGTAATTTAGTTTTTTGTGTCAATTTGCCAGCTAGCAGAGCTTCATGCGAAGTCTCTTTTTGCTAAATAGATATTTCTTCATGCTAAACTAATCTCATATTTGTTCGGATTACCTGTCAGCTCAGTAGGATCTTAATTTTTAGCCCAAAACCATTTAATCTTTTATCACTGCAGTAAAAAATGTCATAATAAAGTATTAACAATTATGTTGTACATATTAGTTATTTTTGGTGGAATCAGAAAATGTGCTTGTTAATTGCAGTAACTTGTTAAGTTTTTCTTAGCCTAATGTTGGATATTTTTAGCTGTGACTTGGAAGAAAACGTGAAATTGTTGCTGACGGAGTTTCCAGAGGTGGTTGGTTGCCAAACTCAGTGTATTGTTATATAATGGTATTTGGTGGCATGCTCAGCAATGTAAGCACACCGTGGATTTAGGGGAGCAGTGTGCCTGTAACAGCATCTGTCTGTACTGTTACAGCTGGGAAGGAAAGCTGTGGGATTTACAGGCAGGAACAGAGTGTATTTTGCAGAACAACGGCTGGGAATCACAGTAATGGCCACATGAAAGTGGGCTCCCCATGGGCCACTGTTACCAAATGGATATTGCAATCTTTTAATATCACTGAAGTTCCGAGAGCTTTCACCAATTGAAGGGCTGCAGAAGGTGAGAAAACACAGTGATTTTCAAGATATATTCTGCAGTTCACATCAAATTTTTCAATCCCATCATATTTATTGCTTCCCCTTCTTTCTTTTTACCATTTTGAACGCTTTTTCAAGGGAAAATGAAAAAAAATTGCTTTCCTCCATTTTCTTCCCTTTACAAGGGTGTGTAGTGATAGGGCAAGGCGTAATGGCTTTAAACTGGGAGAGGGTAGATTTAGATTAGATTTTAGGAAGAGATTCTTCATTATGAGTGTGGTGAGACATTGGCACAGATTTCCTAGAGAAGCTGTGGCTGCCCCATCCCTGTCAGTGCTCAAGACCAGGTTGGACAGGGCTTGGAGCAGCCTGGGATAGTGGGAGGTGTCTCTGCCCATGGCAGGGGGAGTAGAGTGAAAAGAGCTTTGAGGTCCTTTCCAACCCAAACCATTCTATGATTCTGCGTGCCATCTTTTTGTCCTCCTTTCCTAGTACAACAAAGGTTTGAAAAGCTTTAAAATGTTTCACTTTAACTGTGGCTCCATCCTACCTGCTGCAATCTTTTGCCCCATTCTTTTCCCTCGCAATGCAAACATGGTTTAGTGTGATTCTTTATGCGCTCCATCTTTGACTCCAAGGCCACCATTTGAACTACCACTCATCTCTTTTCCTTGTTGGGAGTCATTGAATGAGCTGTTTGCAGTCACTCTCTGAAGAGTATCTCCTGGAGGTTTTTCCTAGGTCCTTTCCATGCTTGTCCTGACCCCTTGTACTCAGTACATTCCCTTCCTCCTCTTTGTACTGCCAGCTGCCTCTAGTACTGTTTACTATGTTTTTCTTTTTGAAATCTTGCTTTTCTTTTTTTTTCCTTCCTTTGACTGTTTTCTCCTCCCCCTCCTGTCTTACTTGCTTTTTTATTTGGAAGATGATCTTTCTACTTCCAACTTTTTTTGTGAAGATTTGCAGGACCCTGTGCTTGCTTTAACACTCTCCTCCTCTCTGCATCTTGTTTCTGGATAATCGAATTTGCAAATAAGAGTGGAACTATAGTATTTAAACTGATGACTCACAGCATATACTCTGTGTGCTCTGGATCCAGTACTGTCTGTCCCAGCTAAAATGTTGGCTTGTTTGACATCTTAAGATTGTGTAATTGTCATCTTAAGCTTAATGAGTCTAAAACAGAGCTCTTAATGTTGTTTCCACCCACTTCCTCTTTTTGATGTCTGTGGACACATGCTGGCATCCCGAGTGGTTATTGACAAGGAAATAGTGAGATGTTGTAATTTATTGCTTCTTAAAAAATAGTCTGTAGAGAAGTTGTAATAAAAATGGCAATGAAAGGGCAATGCAAAAGTATCAACCTACTTATGAAATAAGTTATGTTCTCCTATGCAATATTAATTTTCCTGTTTGAATGCACAAATAGATTTAACCTGGTTATGGGATCACATTTTCTGTAGACTTCTGCATGGGACCAGCCAGCACACAGGTTAGCATTTTGTGATGATGGAATGAATCTATATGGATTTTTCCTTCTTTTTAAAGTAATGTGATGGTTAATGATTTCTTCTTCGCTTTGTCTCCCTGCAGTTCATGAGTACTTAAGCATGTACGAAAGGATTGCACTAATTATAGTGAGGAGTTTGGACCTAATGGCCATGTGCTTCATTCACAGAGGATAAAAATAAATCCTTAGCAGCTGGATTATTAGGAAAACCCGTCAATGTATAGAACTGTGAGACAGGGATCCCAGGGAAGTGAAGAACACGTGGTGTTTTACTTTGTTTTACAGAAGCAAAAGAGAAGTTATGTGAACAGATGTACTGTTGGCATTTCTGACTTCACTGTGCATTCTTTTAGAGCAATATGTTGTACTGGAAAGGTGTATGAATGAGATAGTAAGAGTCTATTTATTTATACCATTTGTATAATTTTAACATTAGCAAATTGTTTTTAATTGCATATGACTTCCTTCTTTTAATTTCAACAATTTCATGGGAAAACTTAGTATTGCAAATTTTTTTGGACAGCAGTGTTTCCTCTTAGTGGGACAGACATACAAAATCCACTAGAAGACCATGTGTTTTGTGGTCCTCTGAGATTTGCCTGAAGAAGGAAATGGCTTGACCTATTTGGTTGCTATGAAGTAAAAACATTCTTGTTCTCTCTCTCTTTTTTTTTTTTTTTTTTTTTTTTAATTTTTTTTCTCTTTTTTTTTTTTTTTTTTTTTTTTTTTTTTTTTTNTTTTTTTTTTTTTTGTGAACATCTGTGTCACATTTATTTCATTACTTTCTGAGGTTCTTTAAGCACATTATTTGCTAATATGAAGTTTTAGTTAAGGAAAGTAAAGTGATACATAGTTGCTTCCACAATTTCATTGAATTTCTGATATCTGCTTATAAATAGTATGATATAAGTGGGTAGGTTTTCCCATCAAAGTTGACATGTTGAAAGGCAGACATGAATGTTATCTAGTATTTACGAGGAAAAAGAGTGTTTGGCAAATTCAGTAGGATCTCATGGAGTTAACAGGAAATGTTGCGTGCTGGAACCTTGGGAAATCTTAATCATAATCTCATCTAGGATTTGAAGATGTTTTGATTTAATTTTTCAACAGGTTGGCCTTCTTAGTGTGGTTTTAGTGATTAGCCTCATTTTCAGATGTTTATTATAAAAATAAATAGTTATCTTACGCCAGGTGTATGGAAGAATTGAAGCTGATTCTTTTATTTAGCGGCATAATGGAAATTGTCCCAATGAGGATAGATTTTATTGATTTTACTAACAATTCTTCTGAATTCCGTAAGAAAATTCTTCAACAAGAATCTAAGATCAGTCCATTTGTGAAAGTTGAATCTGAATTCAGGTCTGGCTTTTGCTGTCATGTCCCAGGGATTTTGAGGAGCTGCTGCTGTTCTTGCAGATGCAGTTTCTTAATAAAACAATTGATTTTTTTAGATTTTTAGATGAAATACATTGGATGTCTTAACAAAACAAAAAAGCTGTATGGAAATGATGAACCGTGAGTCTGCTGATCTCAGGGTATGGAAGAGGCTAACAGTAACTGTGGGAATTAGTTTTGGTGTCTCTTCTATCCAGCTGCTAGTTCTCACACAGCTTGTAGGAACATCTCCTCAGTCAAATTAGATTGAAATTGAGTGCAGTGCAAGGCGTACTCTGGCAGAAGGAGCTGATGGGCAGGATGACAAATGTGTCCAATATTTCTTGTGCTCACTCTTGTTCTCACACACATGCATGCACAAAAAAAGGCTGAAAAAAATCAGCATATGCAAGTAAGGGAAATGCCTCACACTGTTTTCTCTAAGAGGAACTGTGAGATGTAATGTCTTAATGATTCACCTCTACAGTTTTTACAACTGCCTCATTAGTGTGACTTCTAGAACGCAGATTTCAATTTTTTTTTTGTTTTAGTATCTGATTCATATTGCAAAATACCATTCATGTTGTTTTCTTGTTGAATTCCAAGTATTCAAGAGTCTATTTGCTGTTACATTTTTGCTTTCATGTCCTGTAGATATCATGTTCCTTAATAAGGTCCTTGTTTAGCTCACAATCAGTGTTGTCTGTAGAGTCAAATTCTGACTTAAACAGATCCCATTGCCTTACTACAAGAGAGGGGGAATTCTCAAAAGGGTTATTTGTCGTTGCATTGGATACTATAAAATAAAGAATTATGGTTGCTTGAGGCAGTGTTTCTTATATTCAGTAGCTGGATTCCAAGTAAGTTTTTTTGGTTTTTTTGTCTTTCTTACTCAAGTAAGTTTGTCCTAATGAACTTCCTGCCCAGTCATTCTGTTGCACCGAGGAGGAATTTTCCCACCACACCACGTACTCTGAGTACAACTTTGGCCACTTGCAAATGCAATTTTTGAATTTGTAAAGCTGGTGCATGCTTTTGTTCCACGGTCTTGCAACTGCCCAGCCAGGGGATGTGGAGGAAAGTTTTTTTCCCAGGAAGTTGAGGTTAAACCACAGTGGCCATAAGAAGAGATGGTGGTTCTGTTCAGGGGAAACTCCATTCCTGGGGAAGAATTTTGCAAGTTAAATGTATTCTCTAGCCATGAAACTCCTCATGTATACGGGACAGGGAGTAGGTCCTGCACAAGAGCATTCTCAGTCCTTCTTGAGAAGACCAGAAGGACCTGACCCCTCTCTTGTTCGTGTGCAGTGCTCCTCTGGCTGTAATCCAGGCAGGAGCTGCTGTGTGCAAACCCTGTGAGCTGATGATCCATTGTAGTAGATCTGTGAATAGATCTATGGACTTCACTGTGTGGGGTAGGTGAATGAGCATCTCTCTGTTGCTTTGTGGTTCTCCCTTTACATTTTTCTTATTTTTAGTTCAATTTTTAAATTTATTTTTTCTTTTCTTTTAACTGAAAGAGTTCTGCTTGGTACCCACCCAAAACAAGCACTTCTTATTTCAGAAGTTTGCCTTCGAGAGCCTCTATCAGGCTGAAATAATTATTGGTATAGTCTTGTATTTTGTAAAACCAGTATATATTAATTGGGGAAAACTCACTTTGCATGTGGTATTTGTCATGTAAATGCATAAGTGAGTAGTCAGTATTATGGAAGTATATGTTTGTAGACTCAAAAGTAACTGTGTTACTTTACAGAACTTTTATTATTATTTAACTTCCTCTTCTGCAAGTCAGTTTTGACCTACTATACCCTTTTAGTCATTAAAATTATCGTGTCATGTAGTTGCAGCATTTTTAAGCATTCATGTGGGGACGGGGAAAGTATCTGTGCTTGTGTTCCCACCATCTCTAATCAGCTGTGCCACTCTCCCTGATTTGCAATTTATAGATTAACTATTTTGTAAATGGAAGTTGAAACTGGTAGCCAAGGCTAGTCAAAGTTTAGGGAGTTGGCTCTTGTGTCTATGAAAACATTTGCAGTCACAGAAGGGAAAGATAAAAAGGTTCCAGGTATATGTGAGCAGTTTATTCTTCATGTAGATGTTGCCAATTAATTCTGTAATCTGGGAATCTCAGGCTGGGTCTTTAGCCTGTATTTTATGTATTATGTGTGGTCAGCCTTTCTAGGCAGCTGACATTTCAGTTTGCTGTACATGTTTGAGCAAGGATAGATGAATGGAACATATGGATTTGATTTTCTTTTTTGGCGATAGGAAGTGGATTTTTGTGCATTAAAAATAGTAACTTTCTTTTTTTAAATATCTGAGCGGAAGCTTCCCCACTCCCAGTGAGATATTTTTTTTGATAAGAATACATGTAACTTTCTTCACTCTCATTTTGTGCAATGTAAGCTGGAAAGACTGCAATGTTTAGTCTTGGTCTTGTACCAATAAATGACATAGTATCACATGAATGTTTTAAAAGATTAGGTAATATTTTATAAGAGCATACATAAAAAAAGACTGGTTTAAGTCCTTCCGCTGTGAATTCACTGACATTCAAAGTAAAGAGAGCGTGCATTATGTTATTGTTCTTATTCTGCTGAAAACTTATTTCTTTTCCTTTTGTATCTTTTACCTGAGTGGTAAGCCTAGAAAAGTAATGTGTTATGAAGGGGAAAGGTTGGGTGAAATTGGTAATCCAAATTAAATACGAATAATACTCTCAAGTTTATAGAGCCTGTGGGTGGGTGGACTTGGCAGATGTATCCATTGTGGTATGTTAGACTTGAAAGAGCATATGGAGATGATTATTTTCTGGCATTTCGTAGTAAAAGTTTTTTGAAGAAGGAAGTTTTAATTTTTTAAATTTTTTTTTTGTTTTTTTAGAAATGAGGTGAAAAATAGGAAGAATAACATTTTTTTGCATTGAGTAGTAAAATAGTTTGTTGTAGTAGCATATGAAAAAACAATTTATTCGAAGGTAAGCTGCTAAAAGAAATTCTCCTACTGTTTTCCTATTGGCTGTCTCATTTTCTGAAGGCAGCCAAAGATCCTGTGCAGCTGGGACTAATACAGGATCCAGCTGTAACTTTTTTTTATTGTTGTTCAGATGTCCGGTGATGGTCAGATCTAAGTTATTGTGTGGAAATTCAGTAGAGGAAAAGGGTAGGGTGGGAAAAAAGTGACTCTCCATAAAAGTATTCCAGTAAAAGCAACAGGAACTAGGAGTATCCATTTCAGAACTCTGCCATAAATCCCATCCTGAAATACTTAGACGCCTTCAGATTCTGCTGTACACTTTAAGTCATCTAAGAGTTTTTGGTTGATTTTTTAAACAGAAATGAAGTTAGCTGGTTGGAATGGGAAGGTGCCTGTTCTTTCAGATCACTTAATGGAAGAAGGTACTGTTTTCTCATTCCTAGTGCAAGGCTTTAGTCTCTTTACTCTCTGTATGGTGTTGGTGCAGTATGTAATGCTACCACACGGAGTAGATCAAACAGCTTTGGTTTTACTAATTTCACTTATGCTGTGTTTTGCTAGTCTTTGTTCTATAGAACCTAAGGATGTAAGAAGGGGAGAAGCCTAATATTTTTCTATACAATTTTGTTTACCTCTGGTGTATTTGGTGCTTCCAACTCTGTCTTTTAGGTGTCTGCTTTGTCTCCAAATCTTCATTCCAAACTTAACTTGCCAAGGGAGTCCATCAAATAGCTGCCTGATTTTCAGAGTTCTTTTACTGTTACTCCAAACCTTTAATTTTGAATGTCATTACTCAATCAGTTTGTAATTACGCTAGTCTAATTTAAGAAGTTTAATAACAATAGTATACAAATTATAAGTCCTGATTGACTGAAAGAGCTAGCTTCAAATACTGTAAGTGATATCCATCAATACTGACAGTGACATGAATTTTAAAACATAATTACTGTCTCAAACATAACCTGGATATTGCATTTCTTTTCAACCTTAGTTGGTAGTTATTATTTTTTTTTTGTTGGAGGGGAAAAAAAAAAAATAAAAATGAAGATTTATGGTGGGTCTGTTAGCTATGGGATAGCCTGGCACTTTGCCCCTCAGTCCTAGAACAGAATAGCAGCAACAACTTACTTTCCTTCCTGAGCAAGTAGGAGCTGATCTCTGGCTTCAAAGTGGAAGTGAAATGTGGACAAACACTGCGCTTTGAAGGCGAAACACTTCTAACACAAAGCAGTTGCAATGCAAAAACATCTGTGATGTCCTTTTACATACAGTATTTTAAATGAATATCATGCAAATAATTTGCTTTCCTTTTTTTTTTTTAACATTTGCAGTAATTAAATAACCAGTGCGACATTTTATCCTTGTTTAGTGAGAATGGTAGTCAGAGTTCTTTTCTCCCAATTTTTAAAGGCTGTGATCTTTCTGTGAATTGTGAATCGCCTAAAGGAGTCTCTTTCAGTTAATTGTTTTCTTGAAATGCAGGTCAACTTCCAGTGCATTTTGCAAAATTGGTTTTATGTAGACTCTGCCAGTGTCAAAGACCATTAAAATACAGCAACTAGAATGAGAAACTTGGCTTACAGATTTGCTTTAGGATGTTTTGGCTGTATTCATGACACATAAGGACAATTAAGAAAATATTTGTGGCTTGAGAATAAAATATGCCAGCTAAGTTGAAGAAAGTAGTATGATAATGTCTTGCATCTTGGAGAGGGAGAGAACACTGCATTGCAATTATTACTGTATTGTATTTTTCTCTGGAGCTCATTTGGACTTAGGAGATGATTTTCTAATGTGATGGGAGAACATCGAAAGGTCCTCCTCACATTGGAGGAATAACAGTACAACAATTCTGGTGAAGTTTTGGCTTTTCACTACCTCATTTTACATTTTGAAGAAAGGGTTTCCTGCTGAACAAACACATGTTAGTCTGATAGCATTTTCCTGTATTTGAATTGTGAACAGTCAAATGACTCAAAAAAATTTATGTTGAAGTAGATACAGGGTTTTAGCATAGAATATGTGCATACAATAAATCTATTCAACTAATCAGTCTGCTTCCTTTTTCTCCCACCCCCTTGCAGCTGGAAGTTCATCAGCTTCTGCTACTATATCTAGCTTCCTCTCGAGACTTTCTGGGGTAGAGTTAACAGTGGTGGCAGGCATTAGTGAACAATGTCGTGATTATATTCTGTGGGTCTGTATAAGTTGTCATTTTCCATTGCTGCTATTTCTAATGGAAAATATGTCATCTATTTAGTAGGAGCATATTATGTGTGCCGTGCAAAGTTGCATGCTGCAGGGTTTAGTGAAAGCATGTACATCATCATTAAATCAGTATAAAATATTTTTAGATTTCATTAGTGACCAATTTGGCATTTAAAATGGAAAATTTATGATAAGGTTTTATTTTCATAAGATCTTAGCTAGGATAACAGGATGGCTAGACTTTCATTGTTAGTTAGTTTGTAATTAATTATGCTTTGAGGTTCTTTAGTGTATGTTATGACATTGCTTTGAGGTACAGCTGTGGAAGAATTCAAAAAAAGAAAAATTAGATGCTTCCAGTTGTCTTACCAGTTGTGAACTTCATGATGAAATACTTGCAGTCAGATCTAATGGAATCTAACAGCCTGATTAAAAACTTCTGTAACTGATTTTTGTTGACCTATTTTCTCTAAAAAATCACAGTGTAATCTTTCAGAACCAGCTTCTGGTCATTTGGAGATACTGGTTAAACGTCTGCAGGGTCAGTTGGGTATGGCACTTGGATGTTCTGGTCGAGCTTCAAGTACTTACTTCCAACAAAGTTACAAGGTCCACTTTATTAAGACATTTAACAGATGGCAGAACAGATGCTATGGTTGAAGAATCTTTCAGAAGTAGTTTCTGTATGGCTTTCAAGTGAACTGTAGACTGCTGCCTGTGTAGATGTACATCAGGATTATTGGGGACAAAGGTCTAGGCTTAAAGTGCCACTGCTTTTATTACCAACCACTTCTCTAAATGTTCAAGAAATCCTTAAAACAATGAATAGTTTACCTGTGAATGGTATTGTGCAGGTGTTTTGTACTTGCTGCTGCATTGTCCATGTCTGTGGTACACAGAAGAATTTCTGAACTGCACGAATAAGTTTTCCCACTGTTCAGTATGTGAGCTGTGTTGGTAGAGCTGCAGACACTGTTGCTACAGACTGCTTAACAGAAGTTATAGCTTGGTATTTCTGGTTGCCCTAAGGCAAATTTGGGATAATTGCAAGTATGTTAATATGAGTCAGATTTTTTCAGTCTTACACAAAGTTTGTCTTTGTATAATGAAAGCTTGTGCCAGGTAGAGCACTGCTCTGAAGGCACTGCCTCTTTGGAAAGGTGCTTAGCAGGGGCTACATCTGACCACACTGTCAATGGAACTGGTATGTGCAGGTGAAAAAAATCAGGATTTACTGTAGGTTTTACTCATTTAGGAAGTGATATCTTTTATTGTTACCTTTTGTGCCATGTTGAGGGGTAGCAGAACTAGAACATATAATCCTACTCAATCGTTTTCCAGTCAACAAAAATGTTTCCTATTTGAGCCTGACAGGATGAAGTGGAAATCTAAGAAAGAATGTTAATATTAATAGGAGCTGGTGGACTTAAAAATGAGATTGAGGGTTGAATCCCAGTTAGGTGCTTACATTTTGAGGGAAAAAGCTGAATGTCAGAGACATTGAGAGTAATAAAACTAAATTGCTTAGATCTTTGAAGTTGTATGGATATGATTTTTTTTTCTTGTTAAGTACTTAGCTGAGAAAAATGACTAAGTTATTTGAAAATAAAGTACAAAAGATTATGTGTTCAGATTATTTTTCACTGATCTCTTTAAGGAATGCAGTGATTTTGCCAGTAAGGAGCAGAGAAAACAGCTTAGAAAGGGCAATGTAATATTTCAGCAGATTTAGTTGAAACAGTTGGGGTAAGTTTAAATAGGAAGAATGTATTTATTCAAATGAGTTTTTGATCAGAATGCCAGGAGGTCTGCCTGGAGTATGAAAGATCTTTTCTTTTTGTAACATATAACTTACGTCTGTACTTAGAAGAATTTCAGCAGATGTTGAATGTGCTCTGTTTTGGAAGTATGGTGGAGGCAGGTTTGGTATGACTGCTGATGGTCTTCTGCCAAGCAAAGAACGAGAGACCAGGGGTCTGACCCTATGGTAAGTGGATCCATCCAACAGACTTGTTATCAGTGGGCCAGATAAAAAGCTCTTTTATATCTGAATTAGTGACCTGTCAAGCTAATTGTTTCATGGTGTGATGGCAGCCAACAATTCAGGAAAGCTGAGCGTACTCTTTTCTGAGGAATCTGAAAATGCTTCGCAGCATTAAGCTAAGCTTTGCTATTCCTTCACCAACAAATCTATGAGTAAATTCCTGACTCTCTCCGTGCCCTCTCAGACTTTCAGGCAATGGGACTAATGTGCCTGTTGGTGTAATAGTAAGAAGCTGGAGCAATTGAAGCCTAAGACAGCCAAGAAGCAAGATACTGTATTAGCTGTAGTGCATCTCTCTCCAAGTACTGCTGCTCAGTGCTTTCCATAGCAGGTACCGAGGTTACTTTTTTAGAGGAGACTGCAGGAATTTCAAAGGCTTACACAACATCAGACATCACGTTCTGCACAGAGCTGTGCATCCTGGAATCTGTCTTGTTTTGGGTGAATGTGAATGCTGCTCGAGCAGTTACTTGATAGATGAGCAGTCCTGTGTGGCACTCTGTAGCTGCGTTTGGAGACATTCCTCAGGGAAGGGAGATTGCTTTCAAATCCGCCAGTTGCTCCACCTCCTTCAGTGTGCAACTGATCTTGGAAAATGAATAAATAGAAAGCTTCTGCAATAAATACTGTTCTGAAATCTAACTCCAGAGCTGTGTCAGGCAGGGATGGGGGAAGGGGAAAAATGAACTTTGCCTTGCTTTTTCTGAAAATTGGATCGTGTGCTTTAGAAACAGCCGGCAATCCTAAGTAACAGTTAATGCTCCTCACTAATGAGTGCAGTGCTGTGAGCAGATCCCTTATTGCCAAGAGTAGATGTTACTGGAAATTTGTGACGGAAAGCCTGTCTGAGCCCCAACTGTTTTGCTGGGAGCACGGAAGGTCTGATGAGCTGTGCCTGAATATTGAGCAGCATTTGGGGGTATTGCTGGCGGCTGACCACAGGTTCTGGGCTCCAGGACCCCTCCTACAGCTGCTCAGCGACATTCCTGTCAATTTTCCGTGCTGCTACTCGAAATGGATCTGACAGGAATGTCTGCTACTACTCTGGTGTGTTTGCTTTTCAAGTCTATTTTCCAAGGTCTATCCTAGGAAAAAATGTAGGTACCTGCCAGCCAACCATTTCCTCTTCCCAGTAACTCAGGGTGACTGGGGAAACACAGCCCTTCTGAGAGGGTGAAGCTGAAACACATTGCTGCAGTCTTATTCTTTTTTCCTTCTCATACCATTTCAAAACCTGAAGGAATCAGTGTTTTTGTCTTCCTCTTCCTCGTGCAAGGTGTGATGAAATGATCTCTGCTTTCAGAAGGAGTTGTCCCATCCTTGGTCTGAGGTGCTTAGATCCTGGAGCTGAAAGAAACCGAGGTTGGCAGCAGGACATGTGTGGTTAATCCAGTTGTTCACAGGGACTACTGGGAGTTGTGCACCAGTGGGAGGTGGAGCGTCCCTGCTTTCCTTTTCATCCACAAATACTCCTTGGGATGCTTGGGAGAAAGAGTCCTGTCCTGACTGCCAGGGTAAAGAAGTTGACAAGAGAGGTATTTGCTCCCTTGTCAGTAGTTCAAGCTTTGCCTCACATTCTACAGAGTTGCTGGTAGTCATCCCAAACCCGCTGAAGCGAACACAGAACCGACTCCTGGGCAGTGGCTGCAGTACTTCAGGCAATCCAGCTCCCCAGTCTGTATGGGCTCCCACTTGTTCCACCTGTCTTCCATCAGCAGTCTGAGCAGGTCACTCTCCTGTGCTGGTCATCCGAAGAGTTGTTTAAAGCTAAAGTGTCTTTTAATTCCTGTCAGTGTTGCTTGTATGCTTGGCTCAATCAGAAGGGAGCTGTGCTGTCACAGAAATTACTCATGGGACCATCCAGTCCCTTTCCATCTAGTTTTTTGTATAATTCTGTCTAGTAATACGCTACAGTTATATTGGGTAAAATCATAAATGCCCCAAGTTAGAAGGTACATCCTGCTTCTATTGTGTGGCTTAAAAGATCTTACTTGTGGAAAGCTATTGCATCTACACATTTTAATTTCAGAATTCTCTCTTTTTGCTGCAGGCAAGCAAAATCCACTGCTCTTTTGCTGCCCTTTCTTTGCTGTGTTGCGAATGAAGGGTTTCTGTTGAAGACATGATATCTCTGATGTGCCACTTAGCTATGCTGTGCATAGTTGGCATGGTGATCTGTTCCTTTCACCTCCTAGATAGTGTTGAGGGGGAGCCCTGATTTCCTTCCCAAGACTCCCACATGAAAAGTGGCTGTTGTTCTGCATTGCAAGTGGATACATGATGTGCTATCAGCTGTTACCCGTGGTCTCCCCTGGTGTTATTGCAGGATCATTCCCTTGCTCAGGGGGTGCTAAAAATTTTTGTGACCTGGATCTTGCCATGAAAGTGTACAAAAGAAATTCAGAATTTGCAGACTTTAACTCTGTAAAGACTAAATTTGTGTTAATGCATACTATAATATAATGTACTCTAAGCAAAGGCTTTCAAATGCAAACATCAGAGAAAATTTGTTTGATTTCAGCTATGGCACTACGTAAATTCCCTGTTTGTTTCTCCAGTTTTGCACATACAAGTGCTCCACAGAGAGAAAATTATTACTGAGCTTTCCCAAAATTATTTATCTGTGAGACTCTGCCCTGCAGCATACATAATGAGGAGGGGGAAAAAAATTTGTTTCTATTTAACAGTATTTTGTTGGTTTGATGCAGTGTAAAGAAAAGGCTTGAGGCCACTTTCTTTTGGAAGAGTGATATCTGTATTTATAGTGGTGGTATTACTACACAAAGCTGATTCTGGTCACCCTTCCTCATGTGCTGTGCAGAAAAGAAATCAGATGCAGTCGTTTTTTTAAAAAGCTGAAAGCAGAGTAAGAAAAATTTAAGGCAATATAAATGCCCCACTATCGCTAAGCCAGCAGGATAATACCAGACTGTGCATTTTTACTTACAGTGCTTGGCACTGGACAGCATTGCATTTGTCCCACATTACTTCGATGTTACTGTTTTCCATGTTGGAAGAGGACTGTGATGTTAAGATGTGATAGTGTGACTGTGTGTAGCTGTAACACTGAAATCAGAATGGTGATTCACCAGAATTCCTGAATAGTAATTGGTAACTGATGCTGATGAAGGCACTTGCTATACTGGATAGTATTTCCTGTATCTGTGCTAATCTGTTCGTAGCCCTCTCTGAAACACATACCACTACAGTGTGGCCAACATCTCCCTTTTAAATTTCCACATTAGCTGGCATAAAATTTTTCTGCACTTCTCAAATATGCATGGATATGCATATTTTAACACTTTATATTATTAATGCAAGTATTAATGTATTTGGGTAAGAGACTTAGAATGTTGAGTTAAACTCAGCTTTCTTTTCATATTCAGTAATTTGTATTTACATATTTCAGAAAGAAAAGTTGGCCTAGAAGCATCTTCTGATCTTGAAGCAAGAGTAGCGTGACTTCAAAAGAAAAATGCTTCTGAAGGAAATCCATGCTTATCTATTATTAATATCAGGTTGAACTACTTTTAGTATTTCGAGAATACAGCCTGTAAGGGTGGGGTTTTGGGGCTGAGCTAAGCTGGTTTTAGGGCTGGCTGACCTCAAGGGGGTTGCTGTCTCCTATACGTTTGTGCTGCCAGGGGTTTCTGCTGTGCCTGTTCTGTTGTCTTGGGCAATGCTGTGGTCCCTTGGTGCATTTGTCCTGCTAAACTGGGAAAAGAAAACCAAACCCAGAAAAAACAGAGTCCAGGCATCAAGTGGCAAAGCAATGCAGGACCATACAGGAGCAGGTACCAACTCATTACCTGTGAAATCTTCCTCAGACCTTCTTCTTTCTCCTCAAGCGATGCTCCTTTATTTGATTGAAAGTGGCTCTTTCATTTAATTGTTGCAAAACCCTTGGTTTCCTAATGGAAATACATAAAAACGTTGAAATAAGACACACTATTGAATTAAAGCAGGTAAATATAATGTAAACATGACCTTCAGTACTGCCTGCTCATGAAAATAAGAGGATGGACAGTAAAAAACAAATACTCATTAACTTAAACACACCCTGCTTTCTAATGGCCAGTATCTGTGTCAGAGGCCTAATTAGGAGCTAAAACGCAAGGGAGGTTCCTCTCCAGTTTCTGTGTAGGAAGGTGAAGATCTGGAAGTTGCTGTGAAGCACCTCTTTGTGCTTTGGTGCCGTTAAGAAGGGCAGCTCGTCGCTCCCAGGCAGGATTAGCAGCTCATGCGAGAGCTCTGGGCAGCCTTTATGCTCCCTGTTCCCCCGCACAGCTGTTGGTGCTCGTGTTCCCTGCGCACACGGTTTGTAAAGACACATCTGCTGTTGCTGCTGCCTCCTCTTCCTTTTGTACTCCATAGACAGAAGCATGTGCAGGTACCATGGCAGGGCATGTCAGTCGTGACATCTGAAGTCAGATGGTTTTTGGAAAGCAGGTAAAATTTTCCTTCCCTCCAAATCAGTGTTATCTGGACCCTGATTTTGCACGATTTTGCAACTGTCTACTATCTGCTTGACTAGAGATGCTAACACATTAACAAATTATGTAGGGCTATTTCTGACCGGAACAAAAACATAATCTTGCCTTATTTGAAGTAATCCTTATGGATTATAAGAAATACTGTTCGTTTTTTACAGGAGATGATTCACACTTGATGGTGCAGTCACCCTGGTCGACCTTTACTATATAGAATAAAAAATGTATTTCATATTTCAAATTTTTTATGCTTTTGTCTGTTTAAAAAAACCAAACCCTACACAAATGTGTATCGCTGATATAATAAACCTGCTTTGCAGTGGAAATAAAAGGAAAAAAATTGTGAAGGTGTAGCAGGGCAGAGGGAAACTATTTCCTCTAAATTCCTGAAAATGTATTTTTATGTGGTAATAGTATTAATATTTTTAGGGTTCCCCCCCTCCTATTATTAGAAGCACAAAATGATAGTATCTTAACTGTAACCTTCCTGCAAAGTATGCCCTTATCCTAGAGGAAAAAAAAATGTTTTCAGGAACATCTTGTAATGGTGTGATTTCCAGCAGCTAAACAATGAGTGATGGATGTGCGTTGGAGGTTCTCTTCTGGGTTTGGCCACTAATGTGATTTCTGGCCACAGAGTCCCTTGTGATTGAAAACTCAAAATAACTCTGCAAGCCATGGATTCTGTCCTAGATTCCTCATACCACCAACTGGTGATTTTTTTTGTGTGTGTGTGAAAGGATATTGTGTACAGGATTATTGCCCCTCTTAATGCAAGTGTCATTGCTCATGTGCTGGAACATGCTCAGCAGTGACTAAAAAGCAGATTCGCATAGTAAGGTAGTTAAGGAAGCAGCTAAATCCAGCTGGTTTTACTGATTGATTTTAATGTAGATACAGTTTGTTTCTGCACTGTGAAGTGAATCTATTCAGAAGGATGTCCTCCTACGAAAACTTCTATGGAATTTTTAATAGCCACAAGTAGTTGGAACACTGTTTATACATCTTGTCTGAAAGCTGGAGAATGTTCCTGTAATCAAGTTTTAAAAAAAGGGAGCGTGTAGGGGGAAAGGAAGAGAGAACAGCCTGAGAATATCCGTTGAGGCAAATGTCCTGAGACAATCAGATTTGTTCTCAGAGATGAATGTATATTATTTTAAAGTCCAGAAGAAACATGTCTACCCATTTTGTGTATGGCTGAGGAAAAGTTTGTTTAGTTTGAAGCCTTGCATTGTGTAAGTATCTTTACACTTGCAAGATGTTTCAGCTGTAGCAAAATTAAATTCCATCTAATTGTTCTTTGCTTGGAATGCAAATACTGAAGACCACTAATTTGAGACTGACACAGAAGAAGGAAAATGTTTATCTTTATGAAACCAAGAAGTTAGCTGAGCAATGAGAGTCAGGGTGTTGTATTGCTTTGTAAGTGGGGTTACAGAATTAGTGTTTTGTCCGTGTTAGATATTAAGATTTTGCTTTCTGCTGGTTGTGGGTATTTTACTGTGTCCTCTTGAGAGGCTGAACTCTGAAGGGATGAAGTGAGATTGCTTTAGCCTTTGGCTGGTGACTGGCAATCGAAAGGCTCATAAGTGAAGTTAAACGCAGGAGTTTTGCTTCTTGTGATACCATTGGAGAGCTGGAAAAGATTTACATTTTGCTACTGAAAAAGATGAAGGTATCATAGTTACGGACTTGGAAAGTACTAGATTTCTGTTTCCTGTTACGGGATTTGCTCCTATTTTCACTAACCTATGGGAACTTTCTTTGCAAGCTGATCTGTTGCAGTTCTTTCTCAGTCTCTAAAAGTTTTTGGATTTTTTGGTACTTGCTAGCTCAAAAATGCTTCATATGGAGAGTTGTGGGATAATGCTCTTCTTTGGATATTGTACTTGGGCAAAAGGGTTGCCTTGGGAGGGGCCTTGCCAGAGCAGGTCACGTCTTACCATGTACCTGCAACGTTTGCTTACGACTGTAAAGATGTTTTAATGCACCATTGTGTGTTGGCCTCCTATGTTAATATTTCAGAAGCCTTAATTGAAATACAGAAATACTGTTAGCCTTTGTTTTAAGGCACAGAGTTAAAACAGCAGGGACAGCAGACATAAAATCATGTGGCCTCCTGGAGCAGACACCTTCCAGGCTGTAATGCTGCATGAAGTCTCCTCAGAAACTTTCTTCTGGTGCATTCATTTTCCCACTGATAAGTTTTCTACAGCATAAACAGCAGCAGTGGAGAAGGGAGGCGGTGATGGACAAGCAGTAGAAGGATGGTAACAAGGCAAACATCTTCAGTATCCCACAGAGGCCAATTCATGTGGCTACAGGACAGTGCACTTGGGAGTGATCCTGGCGAGTCAGTTATCCCTTCTCATGTTGGTAGTGTGAGGGGAAGGAAAATACTGTCTATACCAAGAGTTTCTAGAAGTTGAGCAGTACTGTAACTCCCACTCAGTTATATTCTGACTTTTCTATTCTTGGGAAAAGATACTGAAATATTTTGGCTCTGATATTTAAATACTGTTATTTAAAGATGTTGCATTAATGTCCAGCTTTATCTAAGTGCTCTACAAGTACAGAATCTTCTTTTCCAGCAGACTGCTTGTCTTGTATCTGGCAGATAAATACTTGATGTTATTTCCTAATGCAAAACGTAGTCTGACTCCATTTTGCTTTTTTCCTTTCTGTCTAACAGCATCATTAATTATACTGTGAGGCTTGTCTCTACTGTGGCTGTGATCAGAGGAGAGGAAAACACAGCAGACAGTGTTTGGGTGCTGTAGGAAAACACTGAGGTGTTTGATTTCTCTTTTTTGTGGGTTGCTCATGCATAGAAAACTGTTACAATTCATGTTGATTCCAAGAAAGCAATTTCACTTGTTCCAGATATTCCAAACCTGTCCCAAGGAGCCTACACTGCACGGTAGAGTAAGGGAGAAGAAACTGCAGTACTGCTCACTGGTGTGCAGATTTGGGCAGGGCTTGTGGTAGTGGCTAATCCAAAGGTTTTGTAGCTCATCTTGAAGAAAAAGCAACACCATCTATGGATTATGAATATTAAATGCTTAAAGATGATTTTCTGTTTGAGTTTTGATTAGTATTTCCAGTTGCCAGCAAAGGTGAGATTTACAAAAATGTCTTGCTGCAGCAAAGAGTTAAAAACTTAGCATCTCATGCTGATACTGCTACTGTAAAACTGCAGTGTAATTTCATCTACAATACTGCAGGAATGCTTTAAAGGCTATCAGAATGTGCTTCCTTGCTAAGAGAGTGTTTATATATGATTTGCCTTTTTTTATAAACAACATTGGGTAGCTGTATTAATTTTTTTTGTCAGTTGTCAGTTAACTAGTTGGAATATTTATGGTGTGTGTATAGTCATTAATTTTCTTTGGTTTAGGATCTCAGAGTAAACATGTAAGACAAAGATGTGTTGTAGGCATGTGTATTTATGAGGTTTGATGTGAAAAGACTCCTACCACTATTCGCACGCAAGAAATTTTTAGGAGTGGGTGGCTTTCTGATGAGATGAAGAGAATAAGCAGGTAAACATATTGAAGTCTGGTATTTGTTCAACAGAAGACTGTCATTTCCTAAACTGAAAGTAATTTAATCATGTTTGTATCTGGAGTAGTTAAATGAAGTCATTTGCTATAATTACTTCATGTCTAACAAGGTCTGTCGCCATTTGGATTTTGTTATGGTTAGGATCCTAAAAGGAAAGGAGCTTAACCACTGGATGTTGAAATAATCAATATATTTCATTATTAGGATTTGAACAGAAGCTCTGTTCCAAATGTGTGTTTAAAACTCTCCTCTCAAGCTGAACTTCTTTTTGTAATCCTGTTGCTGCCGTCTGTTATATGTGTATAGGACATAAAGCAGTGGCCTTGGCCATCCCAAATGACTACATTTGTTGTGTGTTGCTCTTACATATCTTATTAATTATTTTTGTTGTTCCATTTTACTGAGCTGGGAGGAAAAGCTGTTCTGTAATTAAGGAGCTATTTCCCAGAAAGTGGGTAGCATTAGAACTGTTACTGTAGGATCATCGCACAGGAGGTGAATATTTGTGGTTGGTGTCTAGTGCTGTACAAATGAGCAGAAGTAATCGCTGCCCAAAGAAGGTTCTTGCTGGGGAGCATCTGATTGTTCAAGAAAAGCAAAAGTTTTGTGCAAATAATTTTTGTTGGTTGCTGGTTGTCAGACAGAGAGACCAGGGTAAGGGTAGGGTGAGTGGCACACACACACTTGCATCCTCAGTAGCAACTGATTTTTATCAGCAGAGTCATATATTTGATTTAGCATGGCCAAGGAGAGACATAGACTTGACTTAAATACTACAGACTCACCTAAATGATGTTATGCAAAGCCCATGTTTGTGTTAGATAACTGATTCTGCTGCTGTATTTGTGTATCCTGCTGTGGGGAGGTGTTTGGTGTTGTGGGTGTTTGTTGGGTTGTACCTGCCTGCACCTCTCTCTCCAAAGCAGCCAAATGAAGGGGCACTGCTGGGATAAGTGATCTCTGAAGTCAGCACCAGGATACACATCACTGGCTGTTCTTTGGCATTTTTCTCTGGAAGATAGATAGTCATATCTTCTGAATCATAATTAATTTACATGAAGAATTTTAGTATGTTACTGATACAATAGGAATTGTACCAGACTTGAGTTTAGCAATTAAGCTGCAGAGCCAAATCTTGCCACATTGTGTGATAACAAGATTCCTTTCATTGTCTGTTTTTTCTTTTGAAAGATAGATTCTGTCCATAGTCATTCACTCAATTACCTTACTTAGGGTTTTTATAAAGCAGATTACAAATCGATTAGATTTAGGTTTCTTTTGTTTTGATTTGTTTGGGGTTTTTTTCCTGAAAATGATGTGAAAGAAATGTCCTGATGTTTCATGTAAGCTTATTTTTCCTATTCAGTTTAGTAAGTTTTCTGTGGTGATGAGGTATGTTTGCAAATGCTAAAGAACTGTATGTTTTGCTCTGTTCCAGTGCCTGATGACCTCTCCATGGAAGAAAGAGAAGAGCTTTTAAATATTCGTCGCAGGAAAAAAGAACTGATTGATGATATTGAGGTAATTGATTTACTGGAAAGATCCTTAGAAAACTGCTTCAGTAGATTAAGTTACAGTGAGCTGCAGACCTAGATATGAATTTCAGGTAATGGTTTTAAAAGCATATAAATGACTTAAGCTAAATACTCCTAATTATGAACAGGATTTATGCATCATATGTGTGCTTTTAAAAATATTAACTTCTGAATTTATGTAATGCAATATGTGCAGATGTCCACATTTGATTTGTGTAATCAAAAACTCATTAAACAACAGATTTGCATCCAGGATAGGAGTGAGTGAGAAATGTGGGTAAAGAAATCTTCTTAATTGATAATGGAAACTTGGTCTTGGTTCTCTGACACAAGCACACACTGGGAGTGCAGGTTCATGTGTTTAACAGCATTCAGTTGTGTTAAAATCTTTAAATATTTAAGGAAGCCCTAAGATTGTTCACATTTCTTCAGGTAAATAACAAATATTAGAAAATAAAATCTAATTATTGTATTATTATATGATAGATGATTTCAAAAGGTGTTCTAGTGTAGGTTAATGTATTGTCCTTCCTTCTTTTGACAGAGATTAAAATTTGAAATTGCTGAGGTTATGACTGAAATTGATAATCTGACTAGTGTAGAAGAAAGGTAAGTAATGCCAACATATGGACATGATTCAGTAAGATCTTGGTCTTCCAGGAACAGCAAGTAAAAAGACCTTTCCCATGCTAAACAAACAATGGATCCACCTTTATTTAGTCTGTTATAAAGTCTCTAAAGCCTGACTTTATCCCATGCAGGCGTGTCATTTGTTTGGATAGAGAATATGTTGGATAGTGTGTAATATTTTACTGTCCAGTTGATAAAGGATGTGGGTCTCTGAAGCTGCAGTTGCTTAAAGGATTTGACAGTAGTATCATAATTTTCTCCATTATAAAAAGTGAATGTCTTGGTTTTGTAATGGAACATACAAAGCAGCCAAAATGCAAATTAAAAGCTCATCCAGAAGTTGTTGTTTTTGTAAAAGAGCAACTGGTAAGTGCTTGTTGTTTCTTCTTTGTCTCCATATGTAGCAAAACTACACAAAGAAATAAGCAAATAGCCATGGGAAGGAAGAAATTCAACATGGACCCTAAGAAGGTAGAGAAATTTTTTTCTACTTGTCAGAAATCATGTTTCTGCTTGACAAATACTTTCATGTTTTTCTTAAGAAACATTTCTGATCATGTAAGTTCACAGGCCTTACTTGCATGTCCTGTAACACACGGAGCAGAGGGTTAAACTGGAAGCAGTGATCAGGTCATGTGCCAGTTGTGTGCTTCTTTCACTTAAGCAAACCTTTGATAATGGAGGTTGTTTATCAACAATCAAATATGCCATGTATTGATTGACCTGGCTTGCTTTGTGCCTGATAGAGGTGTTCTATGCTGATATGTCAAATATAATTAAAAAAAAATTCAAGGCGTGGTTGTTAGTGAGGCCATACATTTTATTCTTTAATGCTCTCCTATTTTTATCTTTCAAAAAACCTTTACCATGTTTTTTAATTTGTTCTCATGCAGACTTTTGTATTTGGATATCTAAAGTCTGTTTGTGGAAAAGGCACGTGTGAACATCTGTATGTGTGTATACATATAGATGTGTACCCATCTGACTTGTACAAGCTTAGTTACCAGTTCCAAGAAATCTGCTCTGCACTTAGCCAAGAAGTAATGCAGTTCTTCTTTCTGGAGTGCCTCTCTGTTTCTTAAATAGTTGTTAATTTTCTGGAAAATTTGGGAACATTCTCTTACAGACCCCCCTGCAATAAAAGAGCTTCTTTGACATATTTGACCTTTAGCCTTTGCTTTTCATTTTTCGTCTTCCTTGCTTTGTTTTACTGTCCTCTATTGTTTGTAATTGAGATTCCATTTTGAAATTGTGAAGAGTATTCTTTAAGGTCTTTTTGGAAATCATTTAGCATTTGTTTTTCTGTGTCCTTGACGTGTTTTCTTTCCAATTGTATTGAATTAATTTACGTTTTGGTGGCTTTTCCAAAATGTTCCAAGTACAGTGATGGCTTCTGTTCTTCAGACTGTTTTCAGTTTGCCAGAAATTCCCAAGTACAAGAAGCCTTTCTAAACTGCTGGCCATGTCTTTTATTTTTATTTTCTGTTTTGGTGACTGCCTAGCTTCTGTTGAGGGCAGAACCCCCAAATATCCTGGTAGTTTCCTGTTGTCCTCTGGCTCTTTCAAGTCATAGAAGTTTGTGGCAAAGTCACAGGGTGATGTCAGATGCTTTCATTCCAACATTAACTATTTTTTGTTATGGTTCTTCCTGGATGAAATTATTTCTATAAATAGATGCTATGGCCTCATTGCTGCTGCAACATAATTTAAATGTGGTAAGCAGTCTTAGAGTAGTAATTTCTTAATAGTGCCTGTGATCAGTGGTGGCTGCAGTAGCTGTCTGCTCTAAAGCTGGGTCGTGGTGTTGTTTGCAGCTGCTGTGTTAAGTTACAGACAGTTCAAGTATACATCCCTCTGCTGCTGGGAAAAGCTGCCTTGGGTTCATTGAGAAAAGGTTTTTTTTCATTCATAAACAGGAGGGAAGATGGTCTCTGGATTTAGGAGTGCCAGAGAACTGGGGTAATAATACTTGGGTTGAATCTACCCAGTTTCCTCCTTGAAACCAGGTGACAGAGGTCTCATGTTTTCATATTAGCAGGAACACAGAGGGGTAATTTTCTTTCATCACTTCTATTGAAGATCTTTACACATTCTAGTGTGTGTGTAGAGCAATTCTGCCTTGCTCCCTCTGAGAATAGGTGTGTTTTATGTACTTCCATGATGTCATACCGGGTACCTGTGGGTTTGGGTTTGGTGAGCTCACATGGGAAGGGCTGTAATGGTAAAGTTTGTAAAACACTTCAAGAATCCCTGTGCACAGACAAAGTGGTGCTTGAAATTTGCAGTGCTGAAGCTGGTACTGCCTGTGTTGGGCCCAGGAAATGAATTCTCTGTGACAAAGGCAGGGTTTAAATAACTGCAAAATTTGTAATTGAACTACTGTAAAAGCGATGAAATTCAAAGCAGGTTTTGCTGCAGTGATGTAAAAAAAATCCATGCAATATTTGTAGTGAATATTGAACATGTCTGTAGCCATGAGTTTTGTGTGGGGAAGTTAAACTAGTACAGCTGTCATCTGTCTCCTGTCAGTCTACAGAAAGAAAATTTGCATCGAGACAAAAGATAGCGTAGGAGGTGATGGGGGTTTGCTTGGCCTATTTTGCCATTTATTCCAGACGCTGAAGTTGTTGTCCCAAATTCCTTTTCCTGCCTGTTTGACTTCTGGTTCTTTAACATCTTAGGAATAATTAAAAAAAAAAATCCAGGAAAAGGAAAATTAAATTGATTTTTGCAGTGTGGTGAAGTGTCTGCTTCTGTGCACAGAAATTTGTTTTCCATACTTCTAGTCATGTCCATTATCAGTAACTTGCACAACTTCAAAACACCTATTCAGATCAGTCTATTTATACTAAGCATGAATAAATGGTCCAGGTGTTGAACAAGGGAATCTGCTGTTTCTGATATCAGAGGGAAGATTCTCTTTTGATTGTCAGAGATGAGAACTTTTTGGATAACTTGGTGTGGGAAAAAACACTATGTTTTGTAGTCAAATATTGTCCAAATAAGCTTTGAAGGGATCAGTTTTGAGGAAAGCTCAGCAATTGCTGGTTCAAGATATAATGGATATATTCTTTGTAAAGAAATCATGTCTGTGGTGGAATGACTTACCAAAATATTAAGTTGTCAGAGTACTAGCCTGGCATCTAAAGTTTTCAGATGATGATAAAATTGTTTTGAGAGAATTGCATTCCAGACTTTCTAAAGAAAGCTTCAAGCTTTATAACATCCCAGTTCACTTTGTTTGTTAAATCAGGTCAGAAAACTGACTCTCTTTTTCTCAGACAGGTAACCATTTCATTATTAAAAACTAGAATTAACCAAACAGAAGGATAAAACTTTTTTGAATGTTACTAGAGGGCTGGCTATCTATGCTATATTAAAAAAACTGTGATTTTTTCTGTTGTAATGAAATAAATAATACTCCACTTGCAGAAATTGAAAAACTAGTATTTCTGAAATTCTGAAATATTCTAGTAGAGCATATTAGTAATAATTTATTGACCTCTTCTGTACATATTTGGAATCCAAGACATTAAGTTTACTTAGAGTTTCCATTTCTGCTTTTCACCAGCATCTTGTTACAGTTTGAAGAAATCAGCAGGAGTAGCAACATCTGTGTTGGGATCTGTGGGCTGTAAAGAGAATGGTTATCTCTGCATGTCCTGCTGGGTGTCAGAACAACATCCCTTCCATCCTTTTCATAATCTCTATATAACTCTTAGTCTCCTTTCTTTGCCGCTTTGCAGAGAGGTCTCTGGGCTTCCCTAGAGTGTGCCAGTTGTAGGGCAGTAATTGGTGGAGGAATAGGAGTCCTGGGGCTTGATCAAGTACCCTCTGAGGGACAGGGTAAGACTCTCCACCTGCCTTTGGTAGCAGCCTGACTGAGCAGCCCTTTGTGAGTAGTGTAGCTCCAGTCCTTTGTGAATAGTTTAGTTCCAGCACAACCAGAATTCACTGATAATCCCAGTGTCAGCATAAACTCTTTTAAACTGGTTTCGGTATCTTCAGCTGTGACTTCCTTCTGCAAGTAGTGGCTTGATGTATTGGGTTGCAGTTTGTAGATTATACCAGATGCTTTATTTTGTGTCATGGTGGTAATTAAGCTGTTTCTACGTACCTCTTCATTATATGATTTTGCAGATTACGGCTCTGCAGACGTTTATGCAATGTTGGGAACAGGCCAACTCACACATTACCTCCAAAGAGCAACATGCAATCGTTATTCAATTAATATTTGATCTCTCTATGGTTTAGGGATTCAAACTGCCACCTAGTACTTCTTGCCTTAAAAATGTTTCATTTTCATCTTAAAACCAGGACTAAATATTGCTCATCTAACAGAAAAACATTTGTTTACCATTTTATTAAAAGAAATAAAAATCTGTAGGTTAATGTAGTTCATAGTGTGCTATGTATATGTCTGTGTCAGTATATTAATACCAAATGTTACAAGTGATATTTACATAAATGCTTGGGGAAGAAGACATAACATTCCTTTTCCTCTGGACTTGCTCTTCCTAGGGAATACAGTTTCTGATAGAAAATGACCTCCTGCACAACACTGCAGAAGACATTGCACAGTTCCTTTATAAAGGAGAAGGATTAAATAAAACGGTAATTGGAGATTACCTCGGTGAAAGGTAAAGTAGAAATATTGGAACTTTGCTCTTGGGCTCACAAAGCACATTTACAGGTTTTGGGTAGTTCCCTTCCCTTTCATAGGCTGCATGAAAGAACTGCTTGAGTACTCTGAGATCTGGAAAGCTACAATGGGGATGTAAAACTGCTACAGTATTGTGATAGGTTTTCTTCCTGTTAGGTTGTTATTTTTAAATGGGTCCATTGTGGAATGATATTTAATTAACTGTAATTTACTATTTTGAGTAAACCAAAACATTTGTCTGTAGTGCAGCATTTAATACCATGAGCTTTTAGAATGTTTGAGAGTGGTGTTGCGACACTACTGGTAACTCTCAGGACTGTGTCCAGAGAAGGAGTGATTTACAGTCAGTAATAATTGACAGTAAAGAAGTTACTTATTAAAACAGGTACTTCCTGGGACAGTAGTTCCAAGCAGGTTTTGGTGTTGTCACTTCCCTGCACACAGAAGTCCCATTGCTAAGGAGGCGTCTCCAAGGGCAGCTGCACCCAGTGCTTATCAGTCCTGGTACAGTAAACATGCAGTGTGCATATTTATGAACTCTGTTGCAAAACACAGTCAGAATGCAAGTGACTTGCATTGCTGTGCAGCCCAGGAACTGATTTGAAAAAGGCAGCTGAGAGAGGCAGCAGTGCAGTGGGTTGGAGTGTGTGTATGGACGTGCTGGCACATGTTCCAGTGCCACTTAGGGAGCTCTCGAAGGTGACTCATTTAGGATGTGCTGCTGTGGTGATGGGTTGTGGCAGGTCCCTTTTGAGACACTCTTCAGTCTGGTTCCGGCATCAGCGGCGTGGTTTTTGCTCAGCAGTTTCCTCTTGGCTTTCATAGGTTCAGTGAAAGTTTTTACTGGAATATGAGCATTTTGAAAATAGTTTTTTGTTATGAAGTCTCTGTGCAGAGTATGTAGACATGTCAACAGTTTTTATACAACAGAATTATGTCTGAGGACGTTCTCTCTTACTTTGCCACCCCCTCTCAGGGGCCCATCATAAATTACTTCTGTATTCTAGCTAAATATAGCTGAAGACAAGACCAGGTTAGTCAACAGAATGAAATATTTATATAACATTCTGCCATAAAGAGATATATTCTAAATTACTGACTTTTGTAGTCTCACAGCACTCAGCAAACTGAAAAAAGTGAATGTAAAAATGGAATGAGATAACACTTAAAAATATAGCAAAAATTATAATAAATGAGGGATGAACTACATCCTAAAAAAAGAGTTAAGGTTTCTTTCTGTGTGGGTAACTTCTTTTTTTTAAGTGGCTTCCCAGAGCATTTGTGTCATTTGGCTTGTGTCCTTGGAGGTGTACCCAGCACAAATCCTGCATGCTATAAACAAAATACATAATTGACTTAGAATAAAAACATACCCCTCTCAAGTGCTCCTTTTATTACACTCTCAAGCCACTTCACTGAAAAGTCGTTGCCCAGTTGAATTGTGCATTGCTAAATCTGATGAGAGTTGCTTGGATTTGCTGACAGAACTGGTGTGTTTTTCTGTAAACAATGTGGGATCATGCTAATGAATGAACAGTTGGTTTTAAGGTATTTACTCCTGAGTGTTACAGGTTAGTCTGACTATGCAGTTAGTCAGCAAGGCAACAGATAATTCCTGGTGGGTGCACACCTTTCTGTTTTCGGGTGGAGGCTGATACGCAGCATTCTGTCTTGGTGATGTATTTAAAGCACACCCTAAGGATTATAAACCTTTATTCTTCTGGCGCATGAATTTAGTGATGGTCTAGGCCAAGTTCTGCCCGTCCACATAGTTTTGTGTTCATTAATGTTTAAATGTTACTTTTGCATTTGAGCACCCTTGTATTAAACAAAGCATAATTTGGCTCATGATTTACATACCAATCTAAGAGATGGGTGAGAGGAAGCCCATTCAAAACCTATTCTGATTTTACTAAACTTTGTTGTACCAGTTTTTGAGAATGGAGTAAGAGTACAGTACATGCTAAGCAGCACTTTTCAAAAGCTGGTTTTTTTCTTGGATAGAATCAATAGAAGCATTTTTGGTTTTTATCTTTGTACATAAATTAAGATACTGCTTTAATATTTTCTGTTCTTAGAGTGGAAAAAAGATTGTTTATCATACGTTGTATGGCTCAAGAAATTAGTCTTACATTAACCATTGTTTTAAGAATTTGTGACAATTTCTGCAAAAGAGTTCTTACTGATAAATATCCTCCTATGTCAAGGCAGGTACAGTAATAATAAATGTGAAGCATAGAAGGCAAGGCCATTTTTAGGTCATTTAAATAAGCAGTTCTAAAATCAGTTCAAATGTACTGGCTTTTGCTAACCTACCAGCAAAAATGGGCAAAGTACTAGTGTTAAATCTTAAAATACCTCTCAAATAAATGTGTAGATTATTTTTGATGACTTGATTTCATCCATATGATTGTTTATTTCCTTATTTATTTTCGGAAGCAAATCAAAATATCAAGTCTTTAAAAATCAGAATTGTAATAGTCTATTTCATTTTTGTCTTTCACAGAGATGAATTTAATATTAAAGTTCTTCAGGCTTTTGTTGAACTCCATGAGTTCGCTGATCTCAATCTTGTACAAGCCTTAAGGTGAGTAAATTCTTTCTGGTTTTTGACCTGAGCTTCCTTTATCAAATTGCATGTTTATATGAGTCACTGTGTTGATTTATTCGTCAGAAAGCTGCTCTACAGCTCAGCACAACTGTACAAATTACTGTGCAAGTGAGCAGAGACAGCTCTGTTTAACCCTTCTGATGGCTTGTGTGTGTGCTGCCTTTGGGGTTGAAAACTCCTCTGATTATTTCAGACAAATACATGCAACTAAAACAGCTGTTACTCCTTGGTGTGCCTGCCATATGTGGACATTTGAAGATCTGTTTTATATCTTAGCACAGAGATAGGTTAAAAAAGAAATAAACTCTTTACTTAAATAACTTTCTTCCTCCTTTTATTCCACCTCAACTTGTCCTTCTGGGCAGGGAGGGGGAGAAATCCACTGGCCATAGTCACTGATTATGTTCAATCACAGAGAGGTAAACTTTGAAATGAGTGATTTCCTTTTACTTCCCTCAGTTTCTCACTTGTCATGTGAAAGAGAATGTGATTTCTTAGTTTATTTTTTTCTCCTTGCTATGTGAACAGTTCCCTTGATTTATCTGGGATGCTTGCATACAGTGACCTTGTGAGATCCCTTCTCAACTTGGTGAAAATCCCTAACAGATTGAGCAAATTAAGTTGGCTTGGACAGTTCTGCCTGTTTTTTTGCCGCAAGTGACTCCCTCCTGACACCAGATAAATGGAAATGTCCGTGTGATCTTTGTTTCTGGTGCAGTGCCTTGTGATGTGGAGTCAGAACAGCTTTGCTATGGTTGAGTGATGTGGTGATGATAACTTGAGCTGCCTGAGGCTTGAGCCAAAGAAGCCTTTTCTGTGGCTGCTGAAGCTTGTCTGGGAAGCTTCGTATTCCTGTCTCTTTTACCCAATTTCGTGTTAGGTTTGACTTTCTTCTTCCCTAGCAGCTGCTACTATTAAATGTTTGTATTTTGGTAGCTTACAAAATTCGTGATCTGGGTTGGAACCTTGCACGAGGTGAGTAAAGACAGTACATACAGCTGACAAACTAAAGATGGCCTGTGACACTTGAATATAATGTCCTGAAATGAAAACTCATGAAGACAGGAACAAATGGTTGTTATACTGGCATCCAGTGTAGAGGGAATAGTGAGAACTTGTTTTGCATGGCAGAGCATGTAACTTTGCTGGTTTAGATCCTGGTTTAATTCAGATAATTCTTTTGCTAAGAGATACAAGAATAAATGATGAAATTCATTGGAACATTTTAGTGCCACCGTTTGCCAAAATAAATTTGTGAAGACTTCTGTCCTGTATGCATTCCAGTGTACCTCTGTGTAGAAATAGTTACAAAAGTCAACTCTGTATTCCAGTTCGTGGTGCTAAGAAGCAGCAAGATCTGCTGCATGTATTACAAAATTACTGAAATGATGGCATGAGTTGCTCTTTTTAAGACCTAGGTCTGATTCTTGTAGGGTGAGCTTACCAGTAAACAGGCAGCACCTCTCTAAGCAGTGGGGTTTTCTTGTTGTTGTTACCATTTTTAAAAGGTTTTGTATGAATTTAAGTAAATATGTTCAGTCTTTCTGTAGTCCTTGTTTCTCTCTCCTTACACTAGAAATATTTTGTGTATTGTGTCTTTTTACATTGTGAATAAAGTCTAGCTGACTGTTCATTGCTTTCTGTAGCCAGGAAACCCAGGGAGGATTGAACTCATTTTTTCCCCCATAGCATTCTCGTGGCAAAAATGGGATGCATACAGAAAATTGTTTACTAGTCTGGAAAAAAGAGAGAGCCTCAGAATATGAACTGCCATATTATCTTGCCTGATAGCATGCAGTGTTGCTGGCTGAGTTACTGGGCTAGCCATCTGTGCATGTTGCTTTATAATAGCTCCTGACTTGTGTGTTGAGAGATTGAGAACATATTTCTAGGACATTCTATATAGGCATCGCTGATTTTTTTCTTTTTCTGTTTGTTTCAGATTATTTGTAATAAATACTTAATATGTAAATATTGGAATGAGTCTAACAACTATTCTTCCCTTCTGTAGGCAGTTTCTGTGGAGCTTCAGACTCCCAGGAGAGGCTCAAAAAATTGACCGTATGATGGAAGCTTTTGCTTCACGTTATTGTCTTTGTAACCCAGGAGTCTTCCAGTCTACAGGTCAGTCACAGGAAGCAGGAGTTCTTAAGTACTTAAATGATCCAAATATAATTTTATAAATATATGTATATGTTCTGCTACATCTAATGCAAGGAGATAATGGCCAGTTTGGAAGTTGAGGATAAAATAATATGTAAAATGAGAAATACCTGAGAACTGAGAACATGTGACTGTCTCATCCAGGAGGTGCAAGCTTATGGTCAGAATGCATTTTCATTTATAAAACTTCACAGAAGTGCACAGAATGCCCTGGGTTGTTGGTCTGGTTATATGCACAAATAGTTTGCTCTTGATCACTTAATTTGAGGATTAGATAGGATGGGAAAAGGTTGGTGTAAAGCAGGTCTGTAACAGCTAGAGAGGAAAACAGCTACTGAAAACAAACTGCTGAAGATGCAGGCACAATTTTCCTCTCTGTAGCAGGTTTTCATCCTGCTTTTTCTTACACAGAGTCTTGTACTTGAATTCTGGGAGGATTTACTATAATCATAACCATGGCAAGAGGCATGATAAGATTTCCTTTGTCATCTTCTGATATTATCCAGTAGTGCTAGCTGCCTCCTGTATGCCACGAAATTGAGTCAATGTCATTTTCAGTCTTTTTAAATGCAATCAAAATATTATTTTGAAGAGACCATTCTTTCTCTTTAGAGAGAGCTTTGGAAATACTTTGAGTAGGAGGAGGCTGATGGACCAGGTTTATTATAGCATCCACCACTATGATTTAGGCAAAATCTGTGCAGAGAACATTTTGCCCAACACTTCAGCGTTTGAAGTGAAATGTTAATTTAGGGTGATAGCAGTGACTTCATAAGAGTTTCAGTTTTTTTTTGGACTCTCATACAATTTTTCGTATACTTGTTTTTTATTTGAATTGTAACATTTTTTTCTTCTTGGGCTTACTTCAACAGCTTAAAGATGTTAGGCTTTTGTGTACAGCATTCAAGATTTTTTGACTGTTTCTTTATCAGTCAGGATGAGGTATATACTAATTTTACAGGTTTGTATACACAACACATGGGAAGATAAACCATTTTTCAAATCTGATTTCAGATACATGTTACGTGCTTTCATTTGCCATCATTATGTTGAATACCAGCCTGCACAACCACAACGTGCGAGATAAACCCACAGTGGAGAGGTTTATCTCCATGAATCGTGGGATTAATGAAGGTGGAGACCTTCCAGAGGAATTGCTAAGGGTAAGTTAGGCTGGGTAAGACAAAGCCTGGCTTTGTGTTTTTAAAAGCGTGTACAACAGTTCTCAGGCAAATTTGTCAAGGGAAGGCAAAAGAACATTTTCTAGCTTGTGTAACCATTTGAGTAGCTGAAAGAAGCATATTCTGATATTCACAGCTACTTTGAGCTAGTTCTCCCTATATCCAACCTTTTGTTGAGAACAAGCTGTTTCAGAGTGAATGCTCTGTGTGTCTCTCAGTAGTTTGCTTATGGCAAAATTCTTGTGGAGTTGGCTTCTTAGGAAAAAAAGTATTTCCAGATAAGTCAGAAAAATTAGTAAAAAGTATTTTTTTTCCGTGTTGCCTCTCATTTTTTTCATGTGTCTTGTGGACCTCCTTCCTTGAGAAATCAGTAAAAATATTTACTGCTGTAAGACAGTGTGATGGACTACACCATTTTCTGAAAACCCAGATTCATTTGGCAAAACTTGTACTAAATGAGACTGATCCTGGAACCTTTGAAATACTAAATGCTGAGAATAAAATTGTCATTGCTAGGATGGTTAAGAAATTTGTACTGAAGAGAGACTTGCTTATAGATGAAGTAGTTTGAAATCAATCATGATCAAAGTAGAAAACAAAGATTGACAAGGGGTGGTCCAGAATTTTATGGACAGTATTTCCTGTGCTTTTTATAGAAATAGTCTGTGAAGCAGTAAGATATCCTAGTTGCATTTTCTGTTAAGACATTTATTAATAAGGTCTTTTTCCTCTTTTTTTTTTTATTTTTCTAGAATTTATATGAAAGTATTAAGAATGAGCCATTTAAAATTCCAGAGGATGATGGAAATGATCTAACGCATACATTTTTTAATCCAGATAGAGAAGGTTGGCTGCTGAAATTAGGTTAGTCACAAGGGCAGTTCTGCTGCTGGATGTTTGTTCATTGTTAGCATGTTTGCTGCTCCGTGTCCACCTGCTCTCTTGTGAAGGTAACAGGTTTAACTTCGTGTTTAAAAACGTGTGAACCAAAATAAGTAGCTCCTTTGCGTCTGAAGGCTGTTACTTCTTATTTTGCATACCCAAATTAGCAATCTTGTTTCAAACTTCGGAGTTTTATTTCTGAGATCTGAGAAATAAAAACTCGGCGGCAAAAAGGAAACACCACATGGTATTTACCACATGCTGTGACTGATAAATAACAACTAAGTCTCCATAAGGTCATTTCAGAAAACTGTGTGTGATATTTCAACACAGTTTTCTGTGTACAAAAAAAGGATTTCTCTTCAAGTAGTTATTTTTGTATGTCTTTATTTTTCCATATTATTTGTGAGTTTCTCTTGGTTTGGTTTTAGCTATGATTTTTTAATGAGTGGTTTAAATGTGCCTTCTTGTTTTCCTTATGGCCTATGACCTATCACCTTTCTGTTCTGTGACTGGCTGTCTCTGCTTATTCTGCATTAGGAGGTACGTATCTGATTGCTTTCCAGTCCCCTCTTCTTCAGTTGCTCATTCTTTTATTTTCTTCCTCGTTCCTCCTGGTTTTTTCTTTTTTCTTTTTTTTAAATCAGATTCGTTGTAGCATTTTGCTTTTTCACTCAGTGTCACTAACAGTGTCATCAGTGGTGCTCTGAGGGACTGGCATGTCAGTGTCTAACTCACATGCAAGTGTGTTTTGCAAAAGAAGAAAGCATTTACGTGTAAAGCAGTAAAATAAAGATGACTTCAGCACACTTTTCTCATTCATGGAAAAACATAAGAAGGAAAGAATAATCCCTGCTGAGAGGAAACAATGTCTTACTCTGTCATGAAGTTTCAGAGTGGTTTTGTTCCTTGTTTATCAATGATAATAGATTATTGAAAGATTGATTATATTTGAACTGGTTTGTTGTAAAAGCTGTTGTAAAAGCTGTTCTTTTTCCTGCTTATTTTCCTTTTTAAATAATACATTTAGCTCACTTAACAGAGACTTAAATGTGCTTCAAATTTAGGGTTGCAGAAGCCTCAGGTAGTTCAGTCTCCTGGCACTGCAAGATGCTTTTGTTTTTACAGACTCTTGTAAAGTTGATGGGATTCACTTTTTCACTTGACCATAGGGAATTTTTTTCCTATATATAAAGGAGACTGACACTTTGTTTTAACAGTTGTTTTTCAAAACAATAAATGTTTAAAATTTAAACACCAGCGCACACTTCAGTAGAGTCAGTTGTTGGCCACTTGAATGTGTTAAAGTGGAAGAACTTTGCACTTGGAGAATGGTGACTCAGATGTGAAAAGGGATCTGTGCTGGGGGTGCACATGGTGGGGATGGTGAAAGTAGAGCCTGGATAGAGCTCTGGGCCCACTCTGCTGCTGGCACCTGGAACTTGGTGGTCATGCTTGTGCTGGAAGGAAGTGGATGTGAAAAGGAAGCATTTGGAATTCATTCACATGCTCTCCAATGTCGTATTCTGACCTCTGTGCTACAGATGCTGTAGAGCTCCTTTTCTAACTACAAAAAAGAAAAGCTCTTGCTTTTTGACCTGTATTGGCTCAGCTGGCACAATTTCAAACATGACTTTGCTGCTTTTCTCCATTTGGTAGCATGAGATGATGGTTAACAGAAAAGCCTTTCAGGTTGATGTAGGTGGAATGTGCTTCTTGGAGAAGAGGTTGAGTACAAGGCCGTGCTGTGCCTTCACTGTTGTCATTGCTCCCTCATAGATTTCTACACATAATGAGAGTGCAGGCAAGTGTGAGTGAATGTAGAGGAGTGACAGCATCCTCTGTGGAAGAAACTGCCCATAAAATAGATCTAATGAGAAATAGAGGAACAAAGAAATTGAGGAAGCGATGACTGGAAGTAAGTGAGAGCTGCCAGGTACTTCTGCACAGGCTGTCTCTGGCTCTGGTGCAAAGTCAATAAACCAGAGGTCAGAGGACTGAAAACTGTGCCTGAGTCTTTGCTGTGTGTGATGCAGATGAGATACAGTGCACAGAAAACCCAGTAGTAAAAGAGTGTGTGAAGCAGAAGGGTGTTACACGCAACACTCCCACGGTGTGAGGGTTATTTGAATAAAGAAATGAAACGTGTCCAGAAGCCTCCGGTGAATCAGCCTGGGAATGCCTGGAGCTGTGCTTCCATGAGAGACTGCATTTTTTTCAGCAGACACAGACTGGTACAGACTAATACACTGCTAGTTTAGATGCAATGACCAGAAATAAACCTGACAGTCTTTTTATTTTTTTGCCCCTCATTTTATTTCTTTCCTTTCCCTCAAGTTTCCTATTTGCTAGGAGTTTTAGACTGTATGTTGAGAGTGCTGTCTCAATCCACATCGTTTGCATTTTTACAGTCCTTTCTGTTAGGAAGCACTTTTTGTGAAATGGGTAGGGCTTCCTTCAGTTCTAGAAGATTCTGATATTAAAAAGTTGTGTATTGTTGAAATGCTAAGGAGACAAACTCCTCTGAGGGTTTAAGTGCTCAGTTGTGATAATACATGAAAGCTGAAATAGAAAGTTTTAAATGAAACTCTAAACATGACTAAAGACAGGTTGCAGGCTCTGAGTATATCAAGACAGTGTTTTGTATCTGGTGTTTCTCACAATCGGCTCTTCCCATTTATGCAGTTGTGCCCCTTTTTTAGTATTCCATCTCTCACTATATTGATTTTTCTCTGGGCAGAAGATGGATATCGTGAAACTTTCATATACTGTAAAATTCGTCTGTCCAAAAGACCACTCTGGGTTTCAGAAGGCTGGGAGGGTGCAGAAGGCTTTTGGAAAGTTTGCTGCTCTGAATTGTTCAGAGGTGACCGTGTTAAGTCCAAGTGCCAAACCTGGCAGCCAGACAGCAATTCTGGTTTTATCTATCTAGACTTAGCCAGTGCCTTTAAATAGACATCTTTATCTTGGTAGACCTAAGTTATCATTCAGTTCTGCATTGTTTGAAGCATGGTGTAATGAAAATGAATGCAGCAAGTTAAACACTGAAAGCTGCTGAGTGCTAGTGAGTCCTCCTTGGAGCAGCTTGACACATTATGAGTTTTCAGACTGTTCTGCATAATGGGTGGTGTTGGTACCATGAAATTTTCTGCCATCCGCTCTGAGGGATTTTGAAATTGTTGCCTGGGCTCTCTTTGCTAATGCCCAAGTTAGATCTGTTTTGCACATGGAGATGTTTCCTTGCCTTGAACAGCTTCTCTTGGCAAATTGCTTGGTTTGTGTAATATTTTCTTCTAGTTCAAGGGAAACTGTGACATTATTCCCCCAAACTGGAGAGGAAATGATTCCAGCCAGACACATGAGTGTGTTAATTTTTTCTGCCAGTCAGGCAGTTACGGAGTGCTTGGAGATGGTCCAAAAGCTTCACATCCGGGCCTGTCCCACCAGTGGTGCTTATTCCAGCACATCTGTCCTTGGGAGGATGTTGTTTCTCTTCCCTAATCTGGGGTGAGAGAACAGTGCTGGTTGATCAGGAAACCGGTGCCTTCCGGTACCTGCTTGGCTCTTGTGGTGCCTGAGGCTCTTCCAGGTTGAGGCAGTCAGTGCTGTGGTCAAGGGAAAATGCTTTTTAAAAGAAAGCCAAACTCTGATCCAACCAACTGTGCAGTTGCTGAGTGTTTTCTGGCTGGTGATATCTAAATGAACTCAGGAGAAAAAAAAAGAAGCATTCTTGGTGTATGCATCTCCTTCAGCTCTAAAACTTTATATAAATGAGCTGAAGATTTGGGTAGAATTTTCTAACTTTAGATACCTTGCTGCCTTTAGCCTTAAGGCCTTTTTTACTTTGGAGATTTGTTTCTTAAGTCATTGCCAGTTGGTTTTCCCTTTATTTTATAGATGGTTTCTTTTACCTTGTTGCCTAGATTGTACTTTGCCCAGAGTTAAAAAAAATATAATCCTATGTTGAGTTATAAAAGTGAAGAGGGTTTCTGTTCCTGTTTCTGTACATTTTGCCTTGTAGCCTTTTCTTGTAGTTTACTTCCATTTCCACATACTGTGGAAGATACTGTGCTTCTGTATTTCATTGTTTGAGATGTCTGTGCATTTTTGTAATCAGCTTGATCTTTCAGAAATATGTCACTTATCTCTGCATTTCTGTAGATGTTTATGGATTCATACTCTGGTTTTCTTGATCCTCTTCTGCTAACTTAATTCCTCCCAGTCTTAATCTGTAAAAGGCTGGGAGCTGGAATAAGAGATGAAGTACAGTACTAAACCCTTTGTTGTTGTTTTCTGAGCCTACAGCAATCTCAGCCAAGGACAAGAATGTTTTGTTATCACGTGTTTTTACCTATTAATCTCGTGTGCGGAGTTTACAGGCCACAGCGCCTTATCAGCCAGCTGCTTGGGCTGCAGCCCGTTGTAAAGGCATATTAAATGTGTGTTATGTGGTGACCCCTGCAAATTTGATTAGTACAGATTAGATTTTGAGCTTTATTAGAGTTTCTGTGCTGTTGACAGCTGCAACTCAGTAATGGGGTGGGGAGACAGAGACTTACATGTGAGAGTAGTTCCTTATCCCACCAAAAAATCCTGACTAACAGCTTGCTTGCTTTTTTTTTTTTTCATTTTTCTTTTCTTTGGAAGGGTAACTGATAGCTTGGTGGAGCAGGGACTTAAGGTCTATTTCCATAACTCCCATGAGTGCTGTAACACAGTGAGCTACTGGCTGTGTTAGGGAGAAGGGAGCAGTTAAGAGGGATGTTGTTGGAAATATTTAATGTTCTTTGTGGCTTCCCTGGAGCTGGGAGGTGTTTCATGACAAAAGCTTAATCAAAACTGCTGCATGATAACAAAAGGTTTCAGGTTTGAGAAATCTGGCTTTTCCAGAGAGAGGGGATGTTGTTGGGAAAACATTCAGCAAGTTCAACTGCTGTTTACTGCTTGGCAATTCATATTGTTCTGGGAGTGTGTTTTAGGTCTGTTGTTTCTTTCTCAAATTATAAGCAGGTCTTCTTTTAAATATATGGTTATTGCTGATCTTTTTATTGTGTTTTGGCATGATATCACAGTTTATGAGAAGCACTTTTGTTCAGTTTAAGCTGCTCTGTGATAGTAACCTGCTTCCCTGTTTGATTCATTCTCTCTCCTCCTGAATTGTTTTTCTGCTAGAGCTGGGCAAGCCGTGACCTCTGATAGCTGATATTAACTGTTAGCCTGAAAAACATGGTGATGTTTTAGGGCCATAAAAATGTTAAGTGATGTTAATCTGCTAACCTTGGAGAGCAGAACGTGACTTAAAGCCATGGCAGTTGATCCTGGGTTATGTGAAAACAAGTCACGTTGAGGTGATGGCAGGGAGTGCCCTGGCAGTCACCGTGACTCGGCGGCTGCTCTTCCATTGGGCTGGAAGTGAGTCAAGCTTGAGTTCATCATTCCAAGCCCAAACACTTCCTGATACTTGAACCAGCTCTCGGTCAAGGTGATGGGGAATTTTTCTAGTGACTTACGTGCCAGTTTGAACATCTCTGCAATGCTTTATTTACGGATCTGTCACAGTGGTTGTACTAAAATGCCACCAGTTCTTCCCTCACTGTCTCCAGTTCACTCAACCATTCATTGTGTCACGGCTTCTGCATCTTGCACTATTTTGCCTTCACTTATTTCACCACACCTGCTTGCAGATTAAATTTTTCTTAAGATATGAGTGCATCTGGTGGAAACAAAGTCTGTTGAGTACATTGAATGTTACAGTGTGTTAGCACTGGGTTGTCATGGAGGTCATGAAACCCAGCAAAAGGAAGGTACAATGTGCAACATACTTGGTCTGCAATGCAAATATGCAGTAGATTGGTATCAAGAAATGTCATGATATCCCTAGAATTGTTCTTTAATATGATTTGGATTTCTGTATTAACCAAAAACCCAGCTATCTTAAGCAGAACAAAAAGATTAAAAAATTGTGCTTATGTCCTAAATTTGGTTATATGACTTGGATTAAACTGGGTGTCTCGTGTGTATTAATGGTGCTCTTTTATGCACAGGTGTTCAATAGCAAGATGAACTATTTTGAAATGTTGGCTTAATGAAATTAGATCACTGCTGAATGGATGATGCACAGGTGGTGACATAATCCTGAAGTCAGATAACTATGGTGGATCTAAACCTTTAAACTAATAACACATGAATGCTTTATCTACAATTATCCTTCTTGGAAATGAGTTTAAAATAATGTAATGTGGGAAGCCAGGTGTGTTCTGAAGCAGCCAGTGGCAGAAAAACAACTGAAAGGGCCAAAGCAATACTGTTTCTAAAAAGAAACTGTTCCCTACAGGGTGACATTAGCAAGTGTAAGGAAAAGGAACTCTGTGGTTGCTGTTGTCTAAATTGTTAATGAAGGAAAAATTGGCATTTTTGGAGCAGTAGCTATTTCCTCTGTCAAGTGTACTCAATGATATATATTAACCCATGAAGAGAAGATGCTTTGAAAATACTGAAAGATGACAAATTACTAAATATGATATATTTTGGCACAGGATTTGCTCCTCATTGATGACATCATATTTGTTCTGTTAGTGATGTTTGTAAGCACCTTACGCACTTGACATTAAATCCAAAAGTAAAGACAGGTTCTTAATCACATTTGCTCGTGAGTGGAGTGACAGGAAGGTGGTAAAATGCCCTTAATTTTATTGATGGGACCCTTCCCTTGGCCCAGACAAGCTGTCAGGGGGTTGCTCCTGTTGCTGGGACGCAGCTGCTGGTTCAGCAGCCAGTGCTGGTGTGAGCGAGCGGCTGCGGGCGTCAGAGCAGCCCGGGGCTGGCCTCACTCCCTGGCAGCACTGGCTGTGTCCAACACTGTGCAAACTTGGTGTTTTTGGTGCAATGAACACGTGTGAGGGCCTGGACAGAGGGAGCAGGTCTGGCCACTCACTGTTGCCCACAGCTCTCGTGGCTGATAACGCCTCCGTAGTTGATGCTGCCTCAGGACAAGTTGCAGTAACATGTTACTTTAACCTCACTCATCTGTGCCTGATCCATTTGCCATTAAGCAATTAAACCATACTTCGAGAAATAAGCACAACTTAATTATTTCCTTGCCAGTTGTTGAAGCCCTGATGGCAGCACACATGTAATTCTGGAATACCTTTTGTTTGTAGGGGGAAGAGTAAAAACATGGAAAAGGAGATGGTTTATTCTGACTGATAATTGCCTGTATTACTTTGAATACACAACAGTGAGTATATATCACGGTGAATTCTCTTTGTAATCAAGATATGTAAGTAGCTAATAATGTGATATTTTCCTGATTTTTTAGGACAAAGAACCTCGAGGAATTATTCCATTAGAAAATCTTAGCATAAGAGAAGTCGAAGACCCTAGGAAACCAGTAAGGCAGTTTCATATTTATTTTCTAAATGAAGATAAGTAAACCATAGGGAACTTAATTGTACTGTTAAATGAATTTATTTGTCAGTTTTGTTTTGTTCTTTTAAATTTATTACTTCATTTCTACCCTCCAGAACTGCTTTGAGCTCTACAACCCCAGTCATAAAGGTCAAGTAATTAAAGCGTGTAAAACTGAAGCTGATGGTAGAGTGGTGGAAGGCAACCATGTAGTGTACAGAATATCTGCTCCCACCCCAGAAGAAAAGGAAGAGTGGATTAAATCTATCAAGTGAGTTTAAAGTCTTAAATGTCTTTCAGAAATGAAGTGTAAGCTCTTTTCAGAGTATGATACTAAGAGAATTTGTTGTAACTTGTTTGAAGAACTCTGTTGTGGTAATGTCCTCGAGGATTAACGACGAGCTCTGTGGGGTTGATGGATCAAGATACAAATCTCCTGCTATTGTCTGGTCCTAAGGAAATATTGCTGCTAACTCAAATGAGGAAAATATGGATTTATTGTTTTATGCAAATGTAAAGCCTTGTGTGAATTTTCTTTGATTTTATTGGATTCTTACTTCACCTAATAATTAACTTCAGTGACACGTTTCTTAAGCATGTTCACAGGCAGCTTTAAACTTCCACAGCCTGACTTTATCTTGGAAGGTGTGTTAACAGACCCACACTTAAAAGAAATAAATAATAGTCAAGATGTGAAAGTGTGAGCTCTTAACAAATCACAGCTGAATAGCATCTTTTGCTAAAGAAATATTTGTGGTGCTTAGAAGTCAGCCTTCCATCTTATTAAGAATGTGGAGTCATCCACAAGGATGACAGAACAAAAGTTTTAGTTTTCAAAACCAGGTATTTGTTAACCAAACTGGTGATTCCTTTTTTCTCTTCCAGAGCAAGTATCAGCAGGGATCCCTTTTATGATATGCTGGCAACAAGGAAACGAAGAATTGCAAATAAGAAATAGAACATGATCAGCAACTTGTAAACCTGCATCAACCGATAACTGAGCGTACAGTGGAGAGAGAGAAGAAATTGGACAAACTAAGTGAAGACAACTGTAAATTTTATATATATATATACACATATATATACATTTTATTATGGCATAAAAACTTGGCAAAACTTTTCAGGGTAAATAGTTACTGGCATATAATTTGAAGTAAATCCCAGAGAATGATTATATTGGAACTTAATTCAACTGAATACATGGAAACCTTGTTTTCACTTTCATTAGTGACAACTCCAGTTTACTTGGGCTGGGAGGGAAGGAGTTCAGGGCTAACACTAAAATGTCCTCTACCTGTTACCTGAGCACATTTCCCATAAAAGAAGGAGTGATTATAAGACTTTGAGTTCTCAGTAAAGTGCAGCACCAACAGTGGAGCACGGCATGATCTGGCACTGCATTTTCCTGTAAGCAGAAACCTCACAATCCCAATGTCAGTTTTCAAGTCACGTGTGTTTCACAGTAACAGCTGAGTGCAGCTTTCATTCAGGATTCCTCTCCCACCTTCATGGAAATAGCTTTTGTTCAGGAACACAGTGACTGTCAGCTCAGCAGGTACCTCGTGGTGCCAAAGGGTTTGTCAGTGTGCACTGAAATACAGGAGGGCCCAGCAACAGAGCTTTGAGCCTGTGGCCATGACATGAAGTACAGATGTGGTCTGGTGTTTGCCAGTTGGCTAAAATTCACTCCTGTCTGCTGATACACTCACAACAAACACTAAGGTTTAATGACTGGTTTAATCTGTTTTTTATACAGTAACATCCTTCTTATTTTTGAGATGTTGTAGTTTGATTGTCGCTAAGTTACTGCTAAAGGACAGAGATGACAGGGCTTGTGTGGTTTTAGGCCTTGCATGTGAAAACACCCCCGAATAATTTCACATGCATTCAGTGTTTTTAAAGGGAAAAGCCAGGAAGGTGAACTGTCTCTGGAAGATGCAGCCCTAGAGAGTTCAACAAGCAGGATTTGTTCCTTTGCTTGATAACAAACTTTGGGCATACAGAGTTCATGTGAGTTCATACAAGTTCAGCATTTTTATTGCATTCTTAAAGGCGATTTTCAGATTTGTGCTTCAGCAGTTGAAATTGAAAAAAATAAATAGACATTTTTACTAGAAAATAAAGTATTACACACGGATTGCCTGGTGCAGCTAGGCTTCCCCACAGGCACGTGTGTCTGTCTTTGAAACTTGTGGAAGATCTTTCTGTGGTCCTGCTCATGGGTCTTTCAGGAACACATCAAGTGCTGCAGCAGATTTTACTGCAGTGCTTTTCTGTTGGTAGCACACATACTGTTGTTAAGGTAAAACCCCTAATTCCACAATGGGTGCAGAAAGTGGGAGGTTTTGACTCTACTGCTTCTGTTACTACTCAGTTTTTCCCAAACTTGTTGATCCTGAGCCGTGCCTGCTGTGCCAGTGGATGCTTTGGAGACCCAAAATGTTAAAGCAGCTTTGCTCGTTGGTTACAGGAGCATCTCTGGGTCTGTTGTAGGGAGATGTGCTGCACTGGCAAACCCACAGACTTACCAAGTTGATCTGTTTGAAATCTCCTTTGAACTGTAAGGGAGAGTCTGTTTCACTGTTCTGTCTTACTGATTTGCCTTGTTTTGCATGGGGTGTCAGCCGTGTGAGTGTTTTGCTTTATTGCATGTTTGCAAAAGAGGCTGAGAGGAAAAGAACAAAGTAAACTTTCCTACATTTTAGATTTTCCCCAGGGTGTGTGGAACTGCTTGGGTGAATGTTTAAATACAAGTGCTTCCAAAGGAATAAAACTCAGCCAGAAGAGGTAGAATCCTTGAGTAAGTGTCAGTGTGGGGATATCTTTGCTTAATGGAACACATTTAAACTCTTTATAGAAATGAATTAAGTTCTGTGTCCTGTGTTTGCAAAGCTGCACAGTGATGGAGCTGCTGCCAGCACTTGTTTGAGTCTTCTGTTCTGCAGTGACATTTTGTTTTCAAGCACTGCCTACATCAGTCTTAGCTTTGGACAAGTAGATTTGTAATGCAAATAGTGACAAGCCAGATCAGTGGTACTAGAGAGCATAAAGGTGAAAGGCAGCAAATACAATATTTCTGGAGAAATGGGAGATTACAAAAGCATTAATAAGCCATGAAGCACTTTTGTATCAATTCTTATCTTCTGAAATACCACCTTTGAGGAAATCTATTTATTTAACCAGATGAGGATGTCTGCCTAAAAGCATGAAGGAAATGCCTTGAGAGTTCATTTGCTGTATTTAGTTTGAAGTTCTTATATCCGGCAGAAATAATTATTTAGAGTAACATGTAACTGAGGCTATTATAGCAGGAAATACATTATTTCTTAGCATTGAAATGCAACATCTTAAACAGCTACTTGTGGTGCTCAATGTATCTATTTAATTTACCAAAGCTAATGGAGTAGCGTTTTTGTGTGTGTTAGTATTTGATTTCAGATGTTCTTTGTAACAGTATTAACAGGGAGTGAAACTGGCCCAAAATTTCCACTGGCCACGAGGCCAGTAAAACAAAGTGGCTTGTGAAAATTTTGGCCATATCAGGTACTATCCACGAGGGTGAAGAAAAATCTCTCAACCTTTCCCTTTTTTTATTGGGCTTCAAGTCCAGGGGTGGCTACTGAAAGTGGCTGCTCGGTGGCCTCAAGCAGGATCTGTTACAGTTTGGCCATGCTGAGGAAAAGTCCTCTGGGGACAGCAGATTCTCCCTTCCTGTTGCACTGAAATTTGAGTGATTCTTGAGCTCTGTGCTTTTGACTCTGCCCTTTACAGCTGCAGGGGCAGTGAGAGCCACAGTGCCAGTGCAGCTGGGAGGGAGCTGTACACAAAACTTAAGCTCAGCTGGACTGACTTAAATTTTACAATATTCTGACAAAATAAGCTCTGTGTCACTTAACATTTTGAACCGTTTTAAACTGGTACAAAACTGAACCTTTATAAACTGAGCAGCATTTATAATGCTTCATATATAAAAAACTGCATATTTTTAAGATTTATTACATATCTATGTAGATATGCTTGCTGGAAAAGCTGGGTCTGTTGTAGACCAGATGCTACAAATTAAGACTTGTGGCTTACCAGTTTCATTTCTATATTTTCTTGGAAAATGTTTCTAGCTAGAGTTTAAATATAAAATGTAAATACTGTACAGGTATGTATTGATATGAGTATTACTTGGTGTACACAAGTGATTTGCATGGCAAAATATTCTGTATCAATCATTGTTAAAACGGTGATGTTCTTATGTAAAGCCACAGCAATATTAATGTTCTCATTTATCATTATAAGACCAGTTGCTTAAATCTGTCAGTTTTCTCAAAAATAAAGTGTGAAACTGTACTGTCATGTATCTCCTCATTTACCAGGAATAGATGGGAGGCAGTTGCTGACTCTTAAGAGGTTCAAGTTTAATTTTACAACTGCTCTTGTAACTAAAAGGCCTCTTTTTCCTACCCTTTAGGCACAGTAATTTGAATTACCAGGTTTAATTTTTCAGAGAAAAAATCCTTCAACTGCAAAATGTTTCAGTACAGTGTGTTACCACGAGTGTGACTCCAGTAAGAACTGGTTTCCCTTGAGAGCCACCCTAAATTGAGGTATTTTATTTTGTCAGTTCCCTGCCAGGAGTTTCAGTCAGATATGAGGGGCGGAAACGGATCTCTGCTCCTGGAGTAGATTAATTAGTTTCCTCAATTAGCATTTAGAAACAGGTGCTGCTGCTGCTCAGCTCTGGGGCCGTGTCACCACGTGCCCTCCCTGCTCCAGAGCCAGGTGAGGCAGTTTTTGCCCGTGGGGCTCTGAAGGGAGGCACAGCAGCAACACAAACTCCTTTTAGACACTCGTGCTGGAGTTACTCATCAGACAAAGGACATGACACCAAATCTTGGAGCCAGGGAACAAAAGAGGAAAAAAAAGCCAGATACAGGACAGGAATGTTGGTTACTTTGCCATGTTACTTTATGTAACGTCACATCACTGTTGCCATAGGAACATTATGCAGGTACATTATGGTTTGGCTTTGAGGTGTTCTCCATGTACCAAAATACTACTTCTAAGTATTTAGTGAAACATTAACCTTGCTCTTTTTTGCTGCTTTTTTAAAAATTTTTTTTAATTTTGTCACACACAATAACAAGCTCCTGCTGAGCTCCCAGCCTGGTGCCTGGCTGGGGCAGCTTTAAGTTCAAAGGAGAAGCCTTCTGCATCCTTGTCTGGGCAGCTGCAGTCCCGGGTTACTGATCTTCTCTGGCTCACACCGACAGCATCTTCTCCCCTGCACTGAGAGGAAGATGTGACTTCTGGAGTGTCAAACACGCTCTGACAGCTGTCAGCTCCCATGACACAGTGCACGTTAAATAACTCAAGTAAAACTCAAGTAAAAATCCATTTTAACTTTGCTGTATTTATATACTATATAAATTTTACATGCTATATATTTACAGTGGGGCAAGTGCTTTTTATCTTTAAAAAAACAAAGATCAAACTTTAGACATCTCTGAACAACACAGCTTGTATAAACCAGACAGATTATTCAGATGAACTGTATTTAATACAGGTTCCCCACTCATCTCCTGATGCAGGACCAGTGAATAATAAGTGCATCACAGTTTGATAGCATTTAATAATAAAAATAAAAATCACAGTATGAATTTGTCTGTAACTAGACACTTTAGAGAGACAAAACAGACAACTGAGACTTAAGACAAATGACAGTATATTAAGAAAATGTAATAAAAACATATGGAACAATATACAAATAGTCTTGAGAGATACATTCAGAACTGCATATTCGTTGTTTCACAATGCCGAAAACCAGAAGATTTTCTTCAGATCTTGAATATAACTCAAATGTGAAGTAAATTAGTTTCTAGTGTCAGACCACAGAAAAAAAAAAATGAAGCTCTTGCAAAACTTGTGAAGTTTTAAATAAGTCTTTAAATTAAATATACAGACTGTCAGTTGCAACTTTTATAATTCCTGGTCGCTCTTGCACCAGATGTCTTAACTTGGAGTAACATTACATGAATAACATAAAGTCAACCTGAGTCTGTAATTAAGCAGCATTTGAGATGGTCTATTCCAGGGCATTATCTCAGCTCAGTGAGATATTTATGTGGTAATTTACAATGTTCAGCAGTTGTAAAAAGTTTTCACCCTTTTGGACTAGAAGTATATTTTAAAAAAGAAAGTCTCAAGTTAAAAACTAAAAAAAAGTTCTTATATGGTAAAATTCTGTACAGAAATGTTAAGCACCACTTATGACTGGATTCTGTCTTGATGGTAATTGATAATAAATTTTAAGTTTTGATGGTCAATATCGGTAATGTCAGGTTTGAAGGTAAGAAGTCGTTGGTTTTGATGATGAAAAGTCGTGGTTTTGAAGGTGAAGGGTTGTTGGGGTTGGTGGTCAGAAGTCATCGGGGTTGGTGGTGGGTTCAGTCTGAGTATTGAAGGCTTTCATCAGTCAGCTCCACATCTGAAAGGCAAAAGGAAGCAAGGTCAGGCCCTGCTGTGACATTAAACATAAAACTGTCTCAGGCTTGATTCCTAAAAGACAAGGCTGGAAGCTGCCCCAGCTCCATCTGCTCCCTCAGTACAGGATCCAACCTCCTCACACACCAACTGCATCCCAGTTCCAGGCTGAGGCTGCTGAGCTGTACAGAGCCTTAGGACAGAGCTTTAACAGCAAGTGCTGGACCTTGGCTGAATCAAATTTAATTGAAGGTTTGCCCAAACAGCATCATTGTTTTAGTAACAATCTTGTGGTCAGGCTGACCAAATCCTAGCCACAAAGGCAGAGCCCTCAGAAATTTGCTGGAGAGAACATGTAGGAATGGAGGAAAGAACTGCTTCAAAGCTGCTCCTTCCCCCATCCTGTATGAATTTTTCTTTAACCACAACTTATCACTAGCTGTTTTCATCCTTATTAATTCATTCAAAATAACAGGAGTTGTGGTGAAAAGGTACAACCTCACAATTCTGCTTCAGTGGTTCCTCACCTGTCCCCACCGTGTTTGAGAGGTTCAATACTCTAAAAACACAGCCAAAGTGGCCTCTTCTGAAAACAGCTTTCATTGTTCAGAGAATTCTACTTGAGACCCATTTGAAAAAAAATAAAAAAAACAAAACGATAGACCTTCCAGAAGAAGGAATTAACATCCATGGACTTGAGGAAATACTGAAGTTCTCAAGACTTGAAAAAATTGCTTTTTCCAGCGCTCGTCTCCCCTGGAGTTGAGAGGGGCGAGTTCAGCAATGCACGAGCGGCTCCTTGCCCGCAGCGCCCTGAGCCGAGCACGGCGCCGCAGGACACCGAGCTCCTCACCGAACCCGCCTGCTCTGGAAAAACCCGAGTTTGCCATCTGCTGGCCAGACAATCACTGAGGCCAAACCGCTACTGATCGCAAGCATTTTGTTCCGTTTAGTTCCTGATTTATCAGCTAGATAACCTTTTAGTGCAATAAGGGTTATTTTGGACATGAGTATTATAAAAGAAGTCTCTTTTTACAACATTAGGATTTGAAAGACCTCAACTCAGTTCTTAAATTTTCCTCGTTAAAGAATAATGGGTGAACAATCAGCTTTCCCTCCTGACCATTAACCCAATTCTTAAACCATGGGTAGGTATAAAATGTAGAAAATTTGACAATAAAATTTGCTTTTGAATAGTGAGCTGTCTTCTTCAGGGATTACTTCACTTATCTTTGAGTAAAATAGATAGTTACAAGATTGTTTTGGTTTTTTATTAAAATAGATGGGTAACTGGAACTGGTTTATGTCAGATAATAGGCATTTAATAAGGTTTTATTTCTATAATAAACACTTCTGTTCAGCAAAAATTTCATGGGAAATGTTGTCATGTTTGATTTTAGATGTTGAATTTGTTGCAGCATGCAATCATCTTCATTGCATAATTTTAGAGCTAATTAATTTAAACTAATTAATTTATCTACCATGAGCCCAAGTTCAGATTATGACAAGCAACAGCTGAGAGCTCAGTGTAAATTTAGTCAGGCACACAAGTTCATATTCAGGTTTTTTGTAAGAAGCACCAATCAGACTTTTTTAAATATTAAAAATTGGGGAAGCGCTGTTTCCTCAGCCCACTTCTATGTATTGTTAAGCCTCTGCTAACAGAAAAACCCCACAACTGAATAAAACAATAGCAGGAATTTCACACTCTCCAGGTGTTTAATTGTGAAGTGTCCTCTGGAGGTTTGACAGCTGTGCTTAGGAGAAGGCAGAGCTACATCTGGACCAACAATATTTCAGTATCATCACCAACTCCTGTTACTCTGAGTGAGCAACCAGCACTGTTTCTATGCTATGAACAGCTGAATGTAGTATTTTATTTAAATTACAACACGGTTTGGGTTGGAAGGGATCTTAAAGACCATCTATTTCCAACCCCCTGCCACGATAGTGTTTGGAAGCCATGATAAAACCCAGGGATTTTATCACACAAGCATTTAAAGATTGTTATGAACAACCAGGAGTCCTGCCAGCATCCCAGGGCCCCTTACCTCTGACATACTCATTGGATGCCATGGAGCTGTATTTCTTGCTGTCACCTGCACCAGAAGGCTTCTCTTCCTTGTAGGGTTGTTTACTGCCCTGGTTTCTGTATTGCTCACATAAATGGTCATCTGGAGGACGGGATTCTTCCTTCTTCTCCCATGTTTTCTTCTGGAAACGAGGATCTAAATATTCCAATAAGTCTTTCAGTTTCCTGTCGTGCTTCTTCTTTTTCTTCTTTTTCTTATGTTTGCGATTGTCATTGTCAAAGTGGAGCACAGAGCAATCCAAATCATAAAGTCTGAAGGAAACATGCAAGTTAAAAATAGAAAAACAGATGTGGCACTTGACGTATATATGAAATGTTATTTATTTACCACAGGTGACGACTTGCAGAGTGTCTGCTACTTTGTGGCAATTTCTGCACATCTAACTTAATTTAGATGCAGCAACCTTAAGCCCTCAGAATGAAGGACAAGAGGTCCTGGTTTGTACACAAATCAACAACAGGCATATGGGGAATTAAAAAAAAAATTTAAAAATTGTAACCTAACCAAGAATGGTGTGCAGATGTTATTCTGACTACATTGTCCAGCTCTAGTGTTCTAACACAATTCAGCAACATCTTTCCTATCTTCACTTGGCCAACCTAACGACATGATCCCGTCACATTATGACAGATAAGTTACTTAGAAACAATGAAAAAAAGGCAGACATGAGAAATACCCAGAAAATAATTAGGAAAAAATTGCTGATTATGCTGGAATCCTTGCTTACTTGTAATCCTTCTCTCGATGTTTATCTTTGGACTTCTTTTTCTTCTTGACCTTCTTATACTTTTTGATTCTTTGGTCATCTATCTTTCGGCACGTCTTTTCTATGTCACTTCCACTTTCTTCTTGGTGGGAGTATTTTCTTTTGCTATTTCTTAGTTTTTCTTTTTCATTTTCCCGGGAAGAGTCCTCAAAATTGGAGTGAGCTGACACTGGAGGGAGCGCGTGCCTTTCGCGGGAGTATTTTTCCGAGTGCTGCTGAGGTACTGAACAGTGGTGGAAGTTTGCTCTGTGGCTGCTGAAGTGATGCACGTCCTCCTCTCGGGAGAGTGTGCTGTGAGCCCATCTGCTTTTGCAATGATAATCCTTGTGTGACCTGCTGTAAGCTTGGCTCAATTTGTCATAGTCTTTATCACAATGAGAGGACTTCCTCTCCCTACCATCCCTTGTTCCATGGGAGGAATAATAATCATTGTAGTATCTGCATTTTTCCCATCTCCGTGGTTCATCTTGATAGTATCTTTCTCTAATCCAAGGTCTGTCTCCTTTGGAATAATAATACCTATTCCTGTCTGGATCTGTCCTTTCTCTGCTTCGGGATCTGTAACGAGAATATTTTCCTGAGCTCCTGCCATTACTGGGACTGCTTCTTTCGTTGTGGGAGGATCTGTACTTGCTCTCACTGCAATACTCCTGCTTATGACGGCTTTGCTTGTTTGTTTCCATGCTGTGAGAGCTCCTCCTCCTGTGGGAATGATCATCTGATTTGTTTCTGGTTTGCCTCTCCTTCTCCTCAGTGTCCGAGTTTTCTCTCTTCCTCCGGTAGTGCTCTTTGTCAGTTCTTTTAGAGTCGTGGATTTTTTTCTTATTTTTTTTCATATGTTTATCATCTTCTTCACATATTTTATTACTCAGTCCCTCATCTGCTCTAGAAAATTGACTTTCCAATACTTTATCCAGCTTTGTAATAGAAGAGTCATTAACGGGTGGTACCTCTACATAGTTATTAGAAATGTCCTTTGTATCTTGGCATTTATCTGTAATATCTAGAGATGCAAGTTTTTTAGAACTACATTCAATGTCAGGCTTTATAGAGGAAGTTTGCCCTAATTTCTCTTTGCTCTCAGGAGACCCTTTGATGTACAAAGGATTTTCTTTTGAAATGAGTTCAGGTTCTTTTGATCTTCTTAGTTTGTCTTTATCTCTGATGTCTTCAGACTCGCACTGCCCAAGGAATTCACCTTCAGTATCCAAGGATTTTTTCCTAACCTTGTGCTGACCATTGATATTGAGATGTGCATTATCAGCTTTTGTTATAATACTTTCAGCAGCTTCTTCTTTGGTAAAAATGGTTTCAGAATCTGATTGAGTAAAAAGTTTCTCAACCTCACAGCTAAAGTTGGAAGGAACCTTCCTGGATTCTTCATAGGCAAACAGTGCTTCCATCACTACAGTTTCCATGAGACCATCATTGTCAGAAGATTTCTGAGACCCAGAGACACTGCACAAAAATAAAAACATATTTTTAACTTGAAAAAGTCCATCTAAAAGATGTTAGGAGTAAAATCTCCTAAAGTGAAAAAAAAAAAAAAAGAAAATCAAGAAGAAAAAAAAAGGTGGCTAATGCGAAACTCTGAAAGACACTGTCTAGAAAACTATTCCTACACCTCCCATGGAGAGTTTTTCTTCTCGCAATTCTGCAAGTCTTGCCTTAAAAAACCCACCCCCAACATATCCATCTCCTTCCACTTGCAGCTCTGAATCACATCAACACCCAGAACAACTATATCTGCTCTCCCCCCAGTTAGAAAAAAGGTAAACACGCAGATTTCCCACTCTCTCCCAAACAGGAAAGCAGATTGTGGGAGTTTGCAGACACCCATCCTAGGATGCAAAAAAGGGAAAGAGGAATAGAAAAAGTATTCCAGACAATGGAAGAAAAATGTAAAAACATCCTGTGAAAGTTTTATGGGAGGCATCTGCCTGTATTTAGTATCAGAATAATGTGTGCCCAGTGCTGATGTTTGCAATACCACATGCACAGTGTGGAATTCTCTGTACTGATGTAAATCTCTTAAGCAGTATTAGTAGATGGGTAAAATAACAATAAACTTGTATGAAATCTTGTTTTAATCAGAGTGTACTCATTTTACCTTTTTTCCTCTGACAAGCTGTTCAACTGGCTGTATGTAAGAGATTCTAAGATACCTTGAGGATCTGGTGACAAATCTTTAGGCATCTACAATTAAAACACAGAAGTTAACAAACAGAAAGAAAAAGCTATTTTTAGTAGAAAACAACTGTTGTTGACAAACTTCCAACATTAGATGTTAAACAAGATCACACTGAGTTACCTGCACTATTCCTACTTCACACATCATCTCCCCCTTCTCCCAAAAATGCCTTTTATGAAACTTACGAAGTATTATCTCCCTGAACTTCTCTTATATTGATATATGTCATGTGTCTGCTAATTCAGTGGGATAATAGCACAAAGGGTTAGAATGAAATCTGTGCTGTGTTTTCTTGGTATTCCACATTGTAGTTCCCATGAATATTGAATGTATCATAGGTGAGGAAATCCAGATGAACAAATGTAACTCACCGTTTCAAGCACTCCGTTTGCTTTAGAGAAGAAAATCTCAGAAGGTTTAACAGGTTGGACTTGGCAAGTGGAATCATCAAGTTTCAGTCCATTTTCTTTATATTCATTATCTAAACTAATAGCACCATTTAAGGAATCAATTTTTGGCAGCTCATGCTGGGATCTCTCTTCAGCATTCTGACAGGATGAATGGGAATTATGCAATGTACGGACCACCTTCCCAATCAGAATCCCATTGGAAGATATGACGTTGCAATTCCTTTTGAACAAGCCCTTTGACTCCTCGGGTTTTCCTGAAGGCTCTGCACCGTACGGGACCGTGTTCTCAGAACAGAGCTTAGGGTTTCCATTCACTGCTGGCTCCACAAAGATTTCATCAGGAACCTCCTGCTTGGAGACATTAGTAGCAACTGACACTGTGGCTAGGTTTGAGGTAGGCTCTGCTGCGGAAGAGTTTGTAATTGTGGCTGAAGGAATGGGCTTCAGATCCTCCTCCTCCACAGTGCTGCTCGGACACTCCGCCTGCGGCACCGTCTGGCGTGTGGGCAGCTTGTTGTGAATACTGATCGTGATCTTCTGGGTTTTTGAAGGGTCTGTCATTGAAGGCCTGGAAATTGCCCAGTTTTGAACACAAGCTGTTGGTGGGGCTGAAGATGGCCTTTTTACAGCAACACCAACAGTACTGGGATCCTCTTTCAAGGGTCCATTTCCATTTAAACGACTGGAACTCTGGATTTAAAGAGATTGTGAGATGGATATGTTCAAACACACAGCATTGCAAGGTTTACAACATTAAATTCTCGTATTAAATAGTTCTACAGATTGCCTCAACACCTAAGAAGAAACCTCACCCCCCTTCCAATATAACTGCAAGTCCAACAAGTTTGTGTAAATCCTGCCTTTGGTATCAAATGAGCATCAGTTTTGACACCCACCCAAACAACTTAACATTGACTAAAGCTATTCCAAAAAATATTTATTTTCCTTTTTAAACATTCCCTGGCAACACTGGAATAATTCTGCTGGTACTCAGGAACAAGACAATTTGTTTTCTATCATTGTCTCAACTGAAATGACAGTGATAGGGACAGGGAAGATATTTACTTTTTAGATTTAAATTATTTAGGTATTAATAGACTACTTAAATTGTCTCAACAGCACAGCTCTCAGTGGTTTAGAAAGCTGAGCTGGAAGGGTAAAGTAACAAAGTGGCATGGCTGCACAATTTAGGATTAGCCACTGTTTGAATAACTCTGGCTCTAGCATGAGGGCTGTGAAGAAACCCGCAGTGTGGAAAGGAAAATAAAAAACACTCCCACCCCCATCAAGACCCACTATAATTTGGTGCTATATCTGCCCTGCTCCAATTACCTTAATCATGTGAGGAGGAAGCCGTGGTCCCATGAACGCAGCCTGCTTGCTGTTGGCTCCGCGCTGGCCGAGGAAGGAGCGGGGATAGGACGGCGCGGGCAGGTAAAAGGCTCGCTCGCCCAGCGTCAGATCATAGCGCCTTGGGAAGGGACACAAGGGGCACAGAGCTCAGAGCTTCTCTTTCAGCCTGTCCCTGGATTAAACCCCACCCTAGAATCTCATAGGAACAGTGTGTATGACACAAAAGACACGTGTGGAAGATTTAGCCAAGACTACAAACTGAAGATTAGATAATGGTCTTCCTACAATGACTTTCTAGAGCAAAGCTTCAGCCTCACACCATCTATGGCCACGATTTCTCCTTTCTCCTAAAGTGGCCAGCTACAGAGAGCAGATATAAAGCAGTGTACCCAAGAGCAGAAGTTTAATGTCAAGCAATGAAAGATAATAAATGACACGGGGGATTTCCACTTTGACAGAAATACACAAACAATAATATTTTCCTACGGTGAAAAGAGAAAGACTTGAACGCAAGGAAAGTATCAGCAACTTCATAGTAAAAATATCCTGAGCACATTTGGTGTTTGTTATTACCTGATATAAAAAAGTACATAAGCTTGCTGATTGAGAACTGTTTTGATATCAGAAAGCTCTACTGAGGCATCATTCATTCGGTACCAAAGTCCATTACCAGCCTGCAAACAAAGACAGAATAACTTCAGATGAATTGCATGTGTTCCAAAGGACATCACAGATAGAGCACTACAGAACAAAGCATACCAAAACAAAGCAAACAGAGCACATGATGCAATGTTTTCCCCTAAAGCCAGTGGTTACCAGTAACATTTTGATTTCTTTGCCAGCACAGATTTTACCCTGCTAGAAGTTGAGCTGATACCTACCTTTATGAAGCAGAGATAGTGTCCAGCATTACAGTTGAAGCCACTATGTACAAGAACTGCATATAAAGCATAGATGAGGGGTTCTCCAATGGATTGGGACATATATGCTCGAAGATCCAAATATTCAGGGTATTTTACATCCTAAACACAGACAAAGATTCAAACGTTATCCTCAAATACTTCAGAGAACAGCCTGAAAAAAACATTTCTACAAACACAGACCAGGACTTACATATTTTTTGATTCACTTAAAAATGCCTATTGTCAGAAACAACAGTCAATAACTTAAGCTGCAGGGAGCTGTTTTCTACAAAATTAGCTCTTTAAGGGTAAGGTATGTTCTTATGGTCACACAGGAACTTTACCACTATTAAAAAAGAAAGAAGCAGCCACTGCTGCTAAGTTGTTGTATCGAATTCTCTTACACTACAGGTACTGCCTGAAAATGTGAACAACTTCAAAATGAGCATTCATCTTTGGGAAATGTCCCATTCCGAGAAGATGAAGAACCATTCCAGCTGCAAACATACCTTGTTGATCTTTCCACCTGTAAAATTTGCAAATCTTTTCAGTGATATTGTGAGAACATTGGAAGAGCGATGTATTGTGTATCTCTTTGATGCTGGAACCATCTTTTTACACCTTTAAAACAAGCACAGACATATTTTTAACAGTATATTCTTTTCTCACCCAGAAGTCAAACAAGTTTTCATCTCTCACACATGCTTATGCTATTTGAATGATATTTGTTTGTGTAATATGTTAGATCTTTTCTTAAATCCATAAACTGCATTTCAGCTTTGCTAATAGAGAGAAGATAGCAGGACATTAGAGACAGCTCTACAGAACAAAGAATAAAGGATTTAGGACATTATCTCTTGATAGCCAAATAAATGTCTGGACATGTATCTTTCTTATGTCAAAAAGGTAAGGCTGTAAAAAATGTAAAAAAATTACTGGAAGGAAACAAGTCAGCCATTCTGCAAAGAGGCAGACACTGGACAATATTGAGTTTTCTTGTACTGAGGTTGCCTGGAAAGACACCTAAACCCTCTGCAGTCTATCAAATCAAAATTGTTAATTTTGTTTGTTGCACTGCACACTCAAAGAAGGTATAGACTAAGTCCTGAAATACAACAATCAGCATAAAGACTGAAATATGTCACTTTACATTGTGAAGAAAAATACTGCTGAGAGCTAACAAACAGAAAGAATTCAATAGCCTCTTTTCAAACTGATGTCAAAATACAAGGCACAGAATTCCAAACTGATGGTGAAAGCCAATGAAAAAAAAGACCCACCCAGAATACAAAACAACAAAAAAAAAGAGAAGTGGTTTATAAAATTCTGAAACTTGTATTTAGAGACAAATTTTTCAGGCAGTAGTCTTTATTAGAAAAAATAATGGTAGAAAACAAAAAGGAAACTGAAAAGTAATATAATAGCTTGCCTGCAATGGAAATGACACTGCACATGTACCAAACCTTTCTTTTCAAACTCACAAAAAGACTAAAGCTTCTGGGTTTATGTGTGACTAAGCTGGTGTTGCCTCCTACCTCAAATCCTTGTGCATGGCCCTGTGCTCCAGCTCACCACTCCTTACCAGATTATGCCTTTTAACTTCTGGCCATCAGTATTTTAGAGTGCAACTTCACACTTAGGAAGGCTGACAAGCCCCAGCACAGACAATATTAGGAATAAAAGTCTAATGTGAGCAACACAATTCTTATAATGTATTTCCAAATATTCAAACAGAAACATAAAAGTTACTGACTTAGAAACAAGTGCATCATTTTCCAAGGTTTGAATTATTTCAGTACGTTAGTTGTGTAAACAAAACTAAATGAAACAGCAAGCCATGTCTGTCTTAATGCTAGACAAAGTCAAGAGATAACTTATCCTCCAAGTCATGCACTGCACCAAACATGGACCTTGTATTAAGGTGTAATTAATAATAACCTTACTTGCTACACTTATAGCTGTTTTCACCGTCCAGTTGTTCCGGTTTCACAAATTGTTCTAGAGCTCTGGTGACAGATGTAACTGCCTGGATGAGGAAGAAAGTAGAGCACTAAGTCACAAGAAATGCAAAATTTCAAGCACTTACAAGCACTATACAAGAGAACCTTGCTAGTTCATACTTAAGTGACCTATTGTGAACAGCAAACACCGTGAAGGAGGAGACAGAAACAGAGTTCATTGAGCATTTACCTCATTTGAAAATGATCCTACTTCAAAACAAATAAATTTTGCAGTGCCAGACAGTATCTGTGGTATGCTTTGGCATCAATAATGAGAACAATCAAACCCATCAGTCTGACAATAGATGTATATTGAAGTAGAATAATTGAGAAGTATGATTGTATCATTGTTTGTGTAGACGTAATTATTATTTTTCCAGCTTAAATCCAATCCAAACACGGAAAGCATTTCCATGGCTTCCACAGAATAACAAAGTCCAATCATCCACATCCACCACCAAGTTCTTTTGTTTCAACAAGATAGTTTTTAAGCAAAATGACTTTATTGTATGAAGCTCTACAGGCCTTTACACATCCCAAGCCATGCTCACAGAACATCTTACCTTTATATCCAAAGTAACGTCGAGAAATGGCTCGTACGTATCCGACACTGCTTTGCAGTTCAAGCACTTTACTGGAAGCAAAGTACAAATGCTTAACATCATGTGAATGAGACTAACTGCATGAATTTAAATGATAAGTACACATTACTTTAGTCAAACTACAAACCCCGTTGCTACAGACAGACAAAAAGACACAGATCAGTTCGGAAGACAGTAGATTTTTAAAAGAAGTACCTCGAGATCTTAGATATCCTCCAAATATTTGATAAATAAGTGTGGTGGCTTGAGAAGATCTGTCTAACCTGGAAATAAATTAGAGTCACATCTCAGAAGACTGAATGCACAGAGTTAACTCCTCAAACAATTTTTGGTTTTATGAAAACCAAGGACATAGTTTTTAATTCATGATAGTAAATAAAGTAGTAAGAGGGGCTAGGAAACATTTAAATTTAATTAGTTTATGCTTACTTGGTGCTTCCATTCAAGCAAGCTTTCTGTAAAGCATCAACAGTGAAGCATAAGAATTCATGTGCATCCTCTTGACTGCCAAAATGGAAATGTTTTCCTATTCCTAAAAAATAAGAAGATTATTATACATTTATTTCTTATAGAATGAAAGAAAACACACATTTCTAAAATATCTCTTCTTTAAAGTATCAGAATTATTTATATGCACCAACTAACTCTGAAAAACTAAAAAAAAACAACAAACAAAAACCTATATCAAACTACTTACTTTTAAGGCCATTGATTACAGACGTAGGTTTGATGGCATTATTAGAGCAACACAGGACCTGGTTGATGTGACTTTCCATTGTGCACATCATACAGAATCCTTCCACATGACCTAGACAGTGAAAGAAGACAGCATCCCATTCCAGTCAAATATACATTGTTAAAAAACAAACCCACCCCAAAATAATAATCATCTAAGTTGTGTGTGCAATGTCCACTCTCTGTGTTACATTCCCTTCTCCTAAGGTGTGGCAATATCCCAACAGATTCGTGGCATTTTATTATGCCGAACTGTGCAGAATAGAACTTGTACAATCACAGACCAGGTTGCTCAAAGCCCCATCCAACCTGGCCTGGAACACTCCCAGTGGAAGGTGTCCCTGCCCATGGCAGGGGATTGGAAGTAAATCATTTTGAAGGTTCCTTCCAGCCCAAACCATTCCATGATTCTGAACTGAAATAATTTTTATATGGGAACAAAACACAATCAAACTTCTAGGAATACACATTAAGATATCAGACTAGAAAGCATACAGGTGCCTTAGGAAAAAAACACATTTATGGATATAAAAAGAAGCTCCCCTAGGCTTAAATAAATTCAAGTAGAAAAACAAAATTCAAAGAACACAAATTCCAGGGTTTAAAAAATATAAACTTAATTATTTAATTAAAATCAGCCTAAATTGTAATCCAGTCCCCCCCCAGATTTCTATTTGAGTTCATAAGAGATTAGTTTGCAGCACTTTCTAGAATGTTTGGGTTTTTTAATGGGTCAACATTGAACATGTAATTTATCACAGTATCAGTGCACTGCAGTATCTCAGCTGTGAACACTAAGAATCTTCAACGCCAACATCCTAAATTTTATCACCTTTCTACCAGCAGGAAGCCCAAATGCCAAATGTTCATCAAATGCCTTTCTTTACAATGTACTTTATTATTCACAAGAAGCAAGAAATGATCTTTTCTTGAAGTTTTACCATGGCACATTAAATTAACAATTTCACTTTATATGCCTCCTGTTAGCAGAATCATAGAACCATTTAGACTGGAAAAGACCTTTAAGATCACGTTCAAAACCTGCTTCTACAGGCAAAATAGGACAACTAAGAATTTTCTTCAGAGAATCACTGTTTTTCTTTCACCTCCGGAGCTGTCCAACAGATTTATAGTGTTAGAAAGTACTCACATGACTTGGTGTGCTCAAGAGAAAGCATGTAATTGGCAAGAGGAGGCGTGTAGGTCAAACACTGGAGAGTAGAATTAAGGAAACATGTGTTGCCGAGGTTCTGCAGCCCAACTCCAACACTTTGTGTTTGTTGCCAATCCATACAGATTTTCTCAGGCGGAAAAAGAATTCTTTGCGGCGGAGCAATCCCATCATTAACAACTGCAAGAAAATTGTCTTTTAGAAAGAGTTGTATTGTTTTTGTTTTAAAGCAGGTATTTAAAAAGTAGGATTCTGCAGGAGCAGCCTGGAGAACCAGCTCTGCTCCAAAACACAGCAACACATGATGCACAGCTTTATCGCTGCCACGTGAATTTGCTGGTCAACACGCTGTTTGGGACAACAATTTATTAATCTGTTTTAATTCTTCTAATGCAAGACAAACTACCACTCTAATTTTAGTACCTGGTTTCTTTATATCTATACCCTTTAATCTCTTTATTAATTCAATTACTGGTTTTTTCCTTATTGTAACTTAAAACACGAACTTACACTTGTGGTTACGCAGTAAGAAGAACTCAGACAGACAAACAAGTAAACAGCACAGAAAGTAACCCTACAGATATCAGATCTCTTCCTGGGCAGTGTTATTATTCAAAGACCTGTGAATAATGGAAGCCATGAATAGACATGGTAAAATGTACTTTTCTCTCCAGAACAGAAGAGACCTAGGTACATCTGTGCACTATGAAAAGCTCCTCTTATTTGATTATACATAAATAAAAAATACTTTACAAATCAATTGTAAATAGATAAAACCAAGTTCTGCAACACCTATCCCTGCAGCTGCCTTAGGGGATGCACAAAATTGGAGTCTATGGCTGAACTCTTGATTCGTTGTGGTCCCATTTTATAGCAATGCAACAACCAAAATCTGCTTCTACTTTGGTTTTGTTTCTAAGAAAAAGGAGGGAGGACAAAAGACACTTACCTAGATCTCTTTGGGCAAAAGGCTTTGATTTTTGAGATGATCTACAATAAATGTGCCCCCCAGGACCTTTGTCCACAGAGACTTTGTTGGGATCTTCTGTAGGAGGTACCCGGCCCAAACTTGCAGTGCGTGATGTCATTTTTTTAGTACGGGGTTTCATAGATTTGTCAGACCGTCTTGAGGAAGATTTTTTAGACTTTGAAGATTTTGGCTTGTTAACTATGGTCATTGTTCATATCTGTAACAAGGCAAAAGTTCTGTTTGGCATAAGAACACCCAAAATATTCCAGAAAGGAAAGACTAAGAGAGATCCTGTCACTTAGCCTCAAAGAACTTGAAGAACTGAACAACTAAGAGTGATTACAAACAAAGGAACAAACCCCCAAAATGAAAAAAAATTCCACCCAACACACAACTAAACACACAGAGTAGAATTTTCCATCAAAACTGTATCAATATTGCTTTTAACTTCTGCTGAGCTAATGACTGATGGCATTTCTTACTCTTTCATGGGACTTTAAACCACTACAGTTCCCAAGACCTCCTTCCTAAAAGAAGCTGTGAGCAGTGGTGCAATCAAGTGCTGGCCTGTTGAGATCCAGGAGGAATTGTCTGGCCAACATGTTCTTGGCTCCTGGGAACCACACACCCCTGAGGACACAGAGGATGGGATATAGCTCTGAGAAATCTCAGGAAAGGAGAGCAAGAAAACATTTGCAAATTTATTTCCACCTGGGTTTCTGCTGCCCTTCCAAGACTTATTTGTTTGGATACAATTTTGGCAGCACTCCTTGCAGTATTTTGCACCCATCACATTTACAATGCTTACTTATCAACCAAGAAGTTGAATTAAAAAGCATCTTTTTCAGTTCTAGTTATGTAAAGCTGTTTTACCAGGGAAAAACTAAAGAGGAATGTAAACTATAAAAAGAAAATGATGAATGCAAAAGAAAGCAAAAGAAATCCTCAGCCCTGAAGAATAAAGGCAACAACTGATATTAAGTCCTTTATAAAATGCTGATTATGTTTCAAGATGGTACCTCTTTAAATATGTCATTGTGTGTGCATAGTGAGCTGCTGAATAATTACATGATCAATTATCAACTCCTATATGTAAATTTTTACTACTATTGTACTATATCATGGAGGGCCTTTTTAAGTTTAGGGAAACTATAAACTTAACGGAGGGTTTAAAGTATAACCTGCTTTGTAATCCTGAAACAACTGAGAGAACAAAGCATGAAGCAGTTTCAGATTCATGGCACAACTTGATTGCTAATGATAAAACTTTAGGTAGATTAAACAAAGCACAGTAAATCGGAGAACTTCTAGTTCCACAAAATACAAATTATGCGTGGAGCCTTTAATTAGATTTTTTTCCCCTCTAAATTTTCAATTTAGAATCTACTCTGTACACACTTTCCATTTTAGAGATGATAATACACAAAAAATGGAAAATTTACTCATTTTACTGAAAAAATAGGACATCTTTGTCCATTTGAAAGACTAAGATGACAATTCTTGGGCTTAGTGATTTTCAGGTAAGATCCAGACTTCAAATTGCACATACCAGTGACATCTCCTTTTCCTGATGGAAAGGGAAGGGGTTTCAACACCATATTTAAAACTTGTTTGCAAGACAAAAACCAGAATCAAGACTGCAGTGAAAAGCAAACACAAGAATGTTATCACAAACAGGCTTTGGCCTTATACTGAGCAATGAGGTCACGTATTTTTAAACTTATTTTTGACAATTGAGTAGCACATTACTAGATATCAAACAGTAAGACACCTGCAAATATCAATGGATGTCAAGAGTAACTCAGATCCACCACTTTAAAAAAATGTCAATATAACTAAATTGGATGTAACATCTCTTTGACGAAGCAGCACAAAAATTACAAGCACGGATATTTTTCTTCTCCCGCTGTTCAGCGTATATACAGGTTCTGTTCCTGTACCACTGTTGAACATAAATGCACATTGCCATGTGTATCGAGCGTTTCTTCCCTGTGCTATTCCCATAACAGACTTCTCCCAGTATGATCCTGACGCTAAAACAGAACAAACAGTTGCTTTCCTCCCATTTGGAGTGTTGCATCAGGGCTGTTTAGACTCTTTTTTCGCAGTCTCATCACAACACGCTTCAGTTACGACTTGGATCTAAATATTTATGTTTGGTCTCCGCTTTGCACACAATAAATCACAGCTCAGGAGGGTTTTATACAAGATCCCGTTCACAGAACCGCGTTCAGCCAGGGAGTATGATTGCGCCTTTATCTCAGTACAAACCAAACATTTCCAGCAGCGAGTGTAAAAAAACAAGAGCGGCACACGGCAACACCGAGGCACAAACAAGAAGCAGGAGGCAACTACTCCAGCAGAAGCCCGGGCAGGGTCACCTCGCTGCATCACCGACCGCACCGCACACGCCGCCGGGAGCAAAAACAACCCGGGGCAGTGCGGAACACAAACACACACCCCGCGCCGCTTTTACTTTCGTTACAAAATGAAAGGCAGCAGAGGCGAAAGTAATTAATGAGTTTACCCTCGCTCGGCAGGCGGCGGGGAGCGCCCGGCGCGGGGCAGCCCCGAACTCCGCGTCCCGGGGCCGTTGGTTGTGGCGGGACCGAGCCCGGCGCCGCGAGCGCCCGCGAGCGCCTCGCTCCGGGCGGCCCCGAGCCCCCGGACCCCGCTCACAACCGAAC
>VZRS01005284.1:235668-290027 GCA_013398055.1 Ifrita kowaldi | reverse complement strand
TGCGGCCCTGCGGGCGCCGCCGCCCGCCATCGAGTATCCTGAGGAGAGCCCGGAGCCGCGCTTTGACGGTAAGCAGGGCAGCCATGTGGGCGAGCGGGGAAGTCGCCCCTTTCCCCCGGCTGGCAGGGAGGGAAGGAGGGTAGAACCGCCGCCTTCCTCTTCCTGTCCTTCCCCACCGCTCTGAGGTAGCGGCAGCCGCGGGGGTGATGCAAGAGCGGGCAGGCCCTCCGCGGTGCCCTGCCCTGAGGCCGCCGTGGGAGCTCCCCCTGCCTCGGGCACGAGGCGCCTCGGCCTCCCCGGGTAGCTGCTTTCCGTGTACACTTAAAAAAATGAATTAGGTTCCTAATTAGCGTCTTAAGCTACTCGCTCAGTGGCAGCTCAGGTGCTGCCTCTGTGAGGCGGGGTTGTGTTGAAGCTGTGTGGTTGTACATTGTTGTGATACTTGGGTAAATAGGTGTGTACTGAGACCTGAGTTCATTCGTCTAACTGCCCTCTTCCAGAATCGGATGTGCCGGCCGAGCTGCGAGTTGCAAACGGGTCGCAAAAATTTGTGAAGTTCACTTCGACCATCCAAAACCAGCTGCTGCTTGTGTCGCTGCTGGAGCATCTCTGCCACATGTACACGCACAACCCCGTTCACTCCAGGTGTTTGTTCCGAAGTTAGTAGGAGGAGTTCATTCCTGTCTCTTAAACTGCCTTGCTGCAATACGTACCAGACCCTTCTGTGCACAGTTACAGTGTAATATCAGTACAAAGCTGTAGGTTTCATCCTGCTGGGACAAGAGTAATTGTCTGAAGAGAATGAATACCTTGAATCAATTAAATTGGCAATGACAACTTGTCTTATTTTTGAAAACAGTAACAGAATATTGCTGTAGATGTAAGAATCAGAGAGTTCCGTTCCAGCTAGATCCTGTGAGTTGCATCATGAGAAGGGCAGCAGGGTAAATTATATAACTGTTACATGTAATCTAAAAATGCAGGTGGAAGAGGAATTTAATAAAATACTTATCAAGAAATAGTTGTAGTAGAGTCTTCACTAAATATTTCAAAATTATGTTCTGTGAAAATCTGAGTAAATACATTTATTTTGCCATATTTTGCCATGTGTCTTTATTTTGCCATAAAGTCATTCAGGGAGTTTGCATTTTTAAGTATGAACTGTTACTTTTAAAATACCTTTTTGGTATGTGATATATGGGTGTTTTGTTCATTTAGGCATATACTTAGTGCATTTAAGAAAGCATATCTAGGGGTTTTGTCCTTACTTTACATGATAGTAGACAATATAATCTAATGTGTTGTTCATAGCTAAAATTTATGCCGTTTATAACATCATAGTTGCACCCATCTCCAGCATTTTTTAGGTTTTGTTTGCCTCAGTTGTTTTGCTGCAGCTGAGAGAGATGAGGTGCTTGGGGAGGCGGTGGAAGGGAGTGACTTCATTCTTTATTGTGAGTTTGTGCACGAGTGTGTGGGTTTGGAGGGGAATTAGAAAATCTCAACATGACCACTTTTAATTATAAATGTGTCCTCATAATTGTAAGCCTGCTTTGAATTTTTCTTTTCACTGGTCAAAAGAAGTCGAAAGGTGAAATGTAAGTGGATGGGCAGATGTTTATATGATTCATCTGCTGAGATGAGGAAGAAGAGATGCAGCTGTGACCCTGAAGGGCATGGCAAATAACTATTATGCAAAGGGATTTCCATAGAGCAGCTTTGGTTTGGATTTAATTAGTTTTTATTGCTAAGAGTACAGGAACAACATTAGAGTAGGAGGGATTGTTCAGTTTTTTAGACACGTTATCTTTCAAATAAGATTTCTTGTTTAAAAACTTTGCATGGTCTTATTGGCTGGCTTTATTTAATGTTTCTCTGACCTTTCTCTGTTCCTTTGTGCAGTTCTTCGTCAGGCTTTCACAAGAACAGGCTTGCTGTCCCCTTTTGCCTTCTGTGATGAATTTAGTACTGTAAGACTGCAGCACAACAGAGCCATTGCTGAACTGATGAAAGCAGCTAATCAACAAATACTTAACGGGGTAAGCTTTGTTACATGTCTTTGGCAACCTCTGCAGTAAGGAGCTTTTGTTTGGGGAGTTCTTTTAATGTTGGATTGGGTCTTTTTAATAGTTATACAAAAGAACTCCTTAGCTGTTTGGGATGGCATGCTCTGGTTCTATAGGTGGAAACCAGTTTTTGAAGCCATCAATATTTTGTACCTTAATAAATAATAATAATGAAACAAGTTAAAATGTTTATAAACAAAGGCGAATTGCTACAGGTTTTTTTGACATTTCAACTTTAAACTGTTGGTTGTGTTAACACCCTCATATTTACATTAGTGGAGGGTGTATTTTGTGTACTTACGCTTCAGGCTGAATCAGAGCCATTTGCTTATCTCACCGCTTGAACTAAGCTAGTTAATTTTGTTTTAAGCACATTTTAGAGCCCTCATTTTATCCTGTTTGCCAGCAGAACTCTAAAAGGGCAGTAATCTCTCCAGCAGAGAGATGTTAACAGATTACCAGTGGGATAATAATACTTTAATTTGGTGAAGCTCTCTGCAGCATGCAAACAACTGTCTGTAACCTCATTTTCTTCTAAGAAGGAGGTTGCAGTTTCTGGTTTGATTAAGCTGTCCATGCCACTGGCACAGTAAACATGTTATTCTTTTTATATGGCATGTTTTTAAGTTGGATTTTGTTGTTTCATAGGAACTTGATAACGGAGAGTCTCATGCAATTGGGTACGTATTCAAAGCGTGTAGAAGTACTAAACTAACGCCTTCCCTAAAGTTCTGTGCTCCACTCTGAATTTAATATATACTGCGTTTCATGTTTTGGCTCTGAAACATAGAAAAAAAGGTAAAAGTTTCTTCAAATTCTCAAAATGATGCGGTGAAAATTTTTTCTTCAGCACAACTCTTGCATTCACTGCCACTGTTCAGGAAAACGTGATTTATCAGGCATCAACGTAAAAGAAATAATCTGAACTCCTCTGTTAAAACAATATGGATTTGTAGCACATGTGCATGTTCTTGCAGTCTGCTGGTTTTCAGTGTTCACTGAAACTCAGGCTGGTACAGTATGGTAATGTCAAAGTACTTCCTTCTTCTTTTCATAACATGAATAGTATTTTTAGAATGTGTACAGCTGTATCTTACTTGTAAGTTGTAATTTAGTTTAATGCAGCCTAACTTTTTTTTGATTAGGGAAAAAGAAGTTCTCTTTGAAGCACAGACTTCACGATACTTGAATGAATTTGAAGAGGTTGCAAGGCTAGGAAAAGGAGGATATGGCAAAGTATACAAGGTATTCTTTACCTCACATTTAAAACTAATCTGTTTGTATCTAGTTTTTGTTTGGAATTTGGAGTTACTGTTTTGGCTGTACTGCCAAATGTTTTTTGAATAGAAGAGGTGCAAATCTGTACCTTAGAAGAAAGTTGGTGTTTCATTTCAGAAGCTGCTCAGTTAATTAGTAATTAGTTTTGCTTGTCAGAAGCAGGATATATCAGACGTTTTACTTTGTGTATTTTGACCCTTTTAAAATGAAAGAAAACTTATTTCACATGTGAAGTATTGTGTTATATTGACTTTGAACGGCCTCAGAACTGATTAGTCTGCACACTCCAATGCTTTAGTTGTGGCTGCTTGAAAAAAAATGAGCCTTAATATGAACATAAACTGTCAACATTGGCTTGGAGTTGGCTTAATTGTATTAAGGACTTGTAATGCATGGCCAGCCCAAGGTTCCCCATGAGGTATGTGCCATGTGGAAACGCCAAGTGTGGTCTCACATATTTATTGAGGACCTGTTAAGCAGTTATCAGGACCTATCAGTATCCCTATCTTAGACAGCAGCAGCCTAATCCCAGTTTCATTCTCTGATACAGGTGATACTCTATATGAATGGGGTGCAGCAATAAAATTTTAGAAAATAGCGGGTTCTAAAGGATTTAATTAATCCAAGCACATTAACATCTGATTTTCTCCTATTGCAATTGTTTTCAGGTCAGAAACAAGTTAGATGGTCAGTTCTATGCTATTAAAAAAATTAAAATTAAGAAGGCTACAAGAAGAGATTGCATGAAGGTATTCTTCTTCCTGTGTTTTGTCCCTGTTTTAACTCTTTGTTGGCTTTAGCTTATTCTGTTCTAATTTATTAATGTAGCTAATATCTGCCAATATATTAAAAATACTAATATAATTTTTATGCATTCTGAGTTTTTAAAGGTTTGAGCCTATCAATACCTAGTAGAAAAAAGTAAATGAGAGGTATTTAAGTCCATTAAAAGAATGATACTAATTGCTTGAACGTGATCATCTCTGCAACCATGAAAATCAATTTGTTTTAAAGCTTTCAAATTTTCTCTGTTACTGTAACAATTTTATCTGTTCTTTCCCTGTAAGAAACATGTTTTTTGTTACCTTTTGTGTTTCTAAACATTCAGAATAAAGGACTGTCACACTGTGGGGTTTTTGGTCTTTTTAGGTGCTCCGAGAAGTCAAAGTGCTGGCTGGGCTGCAGCATCCCAATATTGTAGGCTATCACACTGCTTGGATGGAACAAGTTCAAACAGTACCTCCAAAAGGAAAGTACAGCTCATTATGTAATTCTTGCTTGCATCTTGCAACCTCTCTGCTATTGTCTGCAGGAGAGTGTTACTTCTCTGATAAAATAACTATTATTTGTGTATCAGCTACTGTCTGCAACCATTGAGAATTTATCTTCTTTTGTGTTAATTTTGTACCTTCTTCTCGGTTTTTCCCTTCAGTTTCTTTGTTCTCGGCTCTTTCCACACTCTGTCCTTTGGTCCCTTTGTAACCCTAATCCATTGGTCCCTGTCTAGTCCTTTCCTGGAATGCCTTTAGCAGTTAAATCTTTTGATCCTTTCTTAGTGGGAGGTTTGGTTATGCTCTGTATAACTTTATTGCTTTCCAAGTCACTGACTTGATGCCCAGCCAGCCCAAAAGCACAAAAAGAAAGCACAAAAAGAAAATGCATAAATGCATAGGAAGTTGATAGTAGAGTAAAACAGGCAAAACTTTTTAACCAGTGATCCAGAGAATCTCGAGGGAAGCCACTGTGTAATGCTGGGGGTCCTTCACAAGTTTTTAATGGTGGTAATGGAAGTACATAATGAGATCTATAGGTAGGTTGTGTGGTATGTAATGATTTCCCTTGTCTTACAAGATTGGTGTTTTGTATTTGCTTCTGTGTGCTAAAACAGCTTTTTCATATAAAAATGCAATTTTGATGACAATTATTTCCAAGATATCAAGTGTCTTCGAAACAGCAGCAGTGTGATGTGAAGGGTGGTGCCTTGCGGAGCTGCTTCTTTAACTGTGTGTTATTCTGTACATTGCAAACCCTTACTTTGAACGGGCTGACTTCTGAAAGATGAAGTCTGAGTAAATATCTAAGAGAGCCCAGTACAACCCTTTTAATGACTTTGTACAACGTATATTTTCTTTCCATTTAAAGAAAAATGAAATACATATTAGGGTAGCTTCTTAGGAGATTTAACAAGCCCCTTTTGCAGCAGCAGCAATAGAGGTAATCTAGAGCTATGCGTAGGTAACAAAGTTAAATTCAGTGAGTTGCTGTAGCTTAAATGCTAATTTTTAGTAAACATGTGCATGCATTTTGTTTTATAAAATACCATATTTATCTTTTCATCCAACAGGTAAAACAATAATGGAGTTGCAGCCATTATCTTTGGAGCCAGAGAGTAGTAGCAAGTGAGTATCACAAATCTCAGTGTCAACGTGTATTTGACTTTTAACTTCAGGTGTGTATCTGAGACATTGCTGTCTGGGACAGCTGTCCAAAATCCCTGCTGGGAGAAAGTATTAAAACAACTGGAGCCTGCACTGACAGTTATATAATGCTGGAGTTTTGTGTGGGGAAGAAGCTAAATTCTTACTTGGGAGTGCTTTTTGCAGTTGGGGGAAAAAAATCAGTATGGTGTATCACAAATAGATGGTATGAAACTGTGTACTTACTTGGATTTCTCTCTCTTTATTTTCAGTGATCGCTGTCGCATCCAGAGCATGGAAAGTGATAGTTCAATTATCTTTGCTGACCTTACCTCACAAGAAAAGAAGTCCTGTGACAGTACCAATCTTAAAAATGTGGGTAGAGAATCAGTGCAGAATATGGATGTAAGGAATGACTTTACAAACAGCAATAGCAGAGAGTGTGTGAAACCAAATAAACGTGAATTATCCATAGAACTACAAGAAGACTTTGGAAATAACGTTTACAGTTTATCAACTGATGTGGAAAATCATTCAACATGGGGACCTCATTCCAGTCTGGATCAAGATGCTAGCACTGAAAGCAAGTCCAGCTCTGAAAGTAAGCCCTGCTCTGAAGAATGCTCCAAAAACGAGGTAGCACTCTGTGGAGAATTTGAGGTAAATAGAATTCTCTGTAAGTATCTTTAACTGCTGTCTAATTTTGTGATGTTTTTAAAGTAGTTCAGTAGACAGGAAAGGAATGATTCATAACAATAAATTTAAGAGAATGAAATGACTGCAAGTAGAGCCAAAAGTTCAGACAGTTTTTACTTAAGTTGGTAACATCATTACACGGAATGTAATGGCCAGAGGAGCTGGCAAAGCTCAGCATCTGTGAGAAACTTTCCATGTGTTAGACACCTTGAGTCCTTTCAAAGTACCTGTATGAATAAAAAGTGCTACTGCTGCACAAAATGGCCCCATCAAACTTGAAAACATTTAGCTTTCAGTAATGATGGCTAAAGCAGCTGTTATTGGTAAAAGTGTCTTGGTCTGTCCTGTGGTGCCCATGCAGTGTAGGAGCACATGAGAAAAAGGTAAAAAGCAGATTTGAGCAGGGAATCACTTGTGCTTCTAAAACCTTGTTAGCATTCATACGATACCACTGATACGTTTTGTGTAACACAGCCAGCTCTGGAATGCTTCAAGCTTTTGCTATTACTTGGAGTTCCCTCTTACAAGAAACCCAGTTTTAAAGGTGTCTGCTTGAGTTGTCCAAGTTATCAGTTGTCAGTTACCAGCTACATATTCATGGTAATAAATCAAACAGTTGGACTCAAAGGTCTTTTCCAGCCTAAACAATTCTGTGATTCCATAAAACTCCATATCAAGAAGTGGATTTTTTTTCTATTTTATATTAATTATGCTGGAATAAACCTCTGTTTAGTACGTCTAGAACGTTTCAAATTCTACTTTGAATATTAAAGTATGTATCTGGCAGTTTTGTTAGCATTTATCATGTAACAATTGTTAAAATTTGAGAAACAGGCAAAAAACTCCCCAAAACTAGATAGTAATTGTTGCATCTGCTTCTTGAGTGCAGTAGATTACTAATACTATACTTGATGTCCTTTTGGCACCTGTTTTTGGAGGGGTTTTTTGTTTTATAAATTTTGGGTTTATTTAAAGAAAATACCTAAGGAAATACTGTTCATACTACTATGGCAAAATTACGGACCATTATTTTTCTGTTAGGTGGAGTATCATTTGATGCTTCATATACAAATGCAGTTATGTGAAATATCCTTGTGGGATTGGATTGTTGACCGTAATAAAAGATGCAACAAGAGATCAGAGGACACTTCAAGTAAGATTCATCAGTGTCTTATTCATTGTCAAGCTAATAATTTTTTTTTTTTTTGTAATTTGAAGTGCAGTTGTCTACTTTTATTTTACGTTAGCAGCTTATAATACAGATCTTCATTAAATTCTTTATTCACCTTATCAAATAGCAGCTTGTATTGAATTTTTGTATGATAGATGTTGGTAAAAGAATTGAAATTCTTCAGTTTTAGACAGCTCTTCAAAAAAGAATGACTGAATGCCTGAGGCATAGTTGTTACCAGGGGAGATCAGTGTCTGGGCAATACTCCTTACTTGGAATTGAGTTTTTTATTGACAGAATCTGCTGCTTCTCAGAAAGTGGTTAAAGGCAAATTTATCTGCTGTGGAGAATACAAATATATCATTTGATCCAGACAGGTTACAACAAACGTAAAGGTTTGTTCTCAGGAGTCAAAAATCCTATGCAGGCTAATTTGTAATAGGTCAAAGAATGTAACATTCACTTTTTCTGAGTGACCAGGGGGTTCATGTCATGCTCTCATACCAAGCAGTCATCAGTAACTGTTGACATTTGGAAGAACAAGTCTAATGCTCTTAAAGCATTAGAGACATGTTCCATTCTCTGGGCTGGTTGTATAAAAGCAGCATATGCATATCAGACTGTAAAACAAACTGTGTGATTAATGTTTTATCTTGGTTTTAATCATTATGAAGGTAAATCTGTTCTTCTCTTCATTCATAGAGTCAGGTTTACCAGCAAACTGTCAGCTGACTTCCACTAATCCCTCCTGTAATCATAATGTTGTAGCTTTCATAAGCTAAAAGATGATGTTCCTGGTCAGGAAATGACAGAATTACTATGGCATTTGAGCTTGCAAAATGCTGGTTTCACACATTTTCATGGAAAAGGTGAATGTTATCATAGGTTAGACATGAAGAAACAGAAATCCAAATGTGAATAAATTGCAAATGTTTAAATGGACAAGATATGGGTCATTAGAGCAGGAAGACAACATAGTTTATTAAAATAGTAATGTGGAAAATGGTCAAAACAAGGAGATGCTAAGTTTATTTAGGACCACTACAGCCAGAGGAGATGGAGGGATTTCAGAGGGTAGCACAGCAGCAGAAGGACTGGGAACCAAACAGGAAGAGTGTAAAGCAATACAGACAGCATGTCACTACATAAATTAGTATGATTTTATCTGGAACTGTATTTTTCATGCTAGGTCAGGACTGACACGAAAGGAAAGAGTTTGTTAAATTCATAGTCAAATAACTATCTGATGGGGTTTGGGGTTTGGAAAAATCTTTTCAGGAGAACATACGTTCACGTTCCTTGAACTTTCCTTTTTGGAATTTTGTTCTTAGTGACTTTTTGCTGATTCAGAAATAATATCTTGAGAGAAGCATGGGAAAATCCATATTTAAAATATGCTCATTCTGTTAAAAATGTATTCCACAGCTTAAATAAACAGAATTCAACAAGACATAGCACCATAAACTTACATAACTCAGTAAAACTAGCTGAAATAAATTAAATTGTTTTAAGGTCCATACCATCTCGTGGATGTTCGCTGGACAATGAAAATTTTCCAGGAGGTAGTAGAAGGAGTTTGCTATATCCACAGCATGGGAGTGATGCATCGAGACATTAAAGTAAGTCCATCAAATTATTACTTGAGGTTGAAGAAAACAAAAACAATTTGCCTTATGGGAAAATGAAAGCAACTTCATAGGTGCATTTGAGATGACCTGGCCTCTTCAGAATTTAGTTGTTACATATGAAAAATTACATTGACTATTTTTTCTCTCTCACTACTCAAAAAAGCGAAATGATCATCTTACACCTGTGAACTGGATTTTTCAGCCTTTGAAACTGCTGAAATTACATAATTCTTTAGATAGACGTGTTTTTAAATTGTATTCTGTCTTGTTTTGCAGCCTAGGAATATCTTTCTACATGGATCAGATCATCAGGTAAAAATAGGTGACTTTGGATTAGCCTGCAAAGACCTTCTTTGGGATGATGCAGACCAGTGGTTTCAGACAGAAAGGATAAATGGTAAGAGAAGAAAGTTTAATGGGTTTCAGTGTTTAAGTTTCTATGGTATTAAAATCATTAAACAGTTACTTGCAAGGGTAACAACACTTGCTAAGTCTCAATTGCCTTTCAAAGGACTGACACATACTTCAGGAGTGGGGACTTGCCTCTATGCCTCACCAGAACAACTGCAGGGATCTCACTATGATTTCAAGGTAGAGAACTTTGTTTTGTTCCTTCTTTTCTCTATCAACACATGGTAAATAATAGGAATAAATCAAGCCTTTCAATAGGCAAATACGTATTTGATAAATACATAAATATTCCTCCTGCTGTCACTCCTAATGTTTTTGTTGAAACATGGATTTCAACTTTGCCTTCTCACTTGTTATTAAAGCAAAATTTTTTTTTAATATGTTGAGAATGTATATAGTTCTGTGTTCCCTTAGTAGTGTCATGATACTCTTCATATCATCATGAAACTTCATTGTTGTGAAACTTGTTCATATCATGATTTTATGAGAAAGAGAAGCGTACTGAGTTAAAATCGCAGTTATCCCAGAACTTTCTCTTCACCCCATTAACAGTCAGACATGTACAGCATGGGTGTTATCCTGCTAGAACTCTTCCAACCATTTGGAACAGAAATGGAAAGAACAGAAGTTCTTACACATTTAAGGACAGGCCAAATTCCTCACGCTTTCTACAAGAAGTGGCCTACTCAGGCCAAGTACGTGAAACTCCTCACCAGCCCGAGAGCTGCAGAGCGCCCAACAGCGGCTCAGCTTCGGGACAGCGAACTCTTCCACAGCACAGACCAGGTAAGTTATGCCAGCGACCCCAAACCTTACAGCATAAAGGAGCACAAAAAGAAAATGCCCTTTGTACCCCTGCCACCATTACATTTGTTTGGCTTTGAACTTAATCACGCATTCCTCCTAAGACTCTTTTTCTGATTACAGTATTTAGGCCACTGTATTGTTTCTGGTGTCTTTGCAATGAGATAGCTGGTCATTAACTATAGGTAACTTTCTGAAGACTGTACAGTTGAGAGGTATTTTTATAGGTCAGAAAAACTTCCAAAGCTTTTCATCACATCCGCAGATTCTTCTAATCATTTTTCCTTTCCATGCCCCACTGCTTTGTGGATTAACTTGTAGTATCAGGGATGTAGAATAGCTGAGTGCTGCTGCATTGTGTGCGTAGTGGATTGCAAACACAATTCAAGTAGGTCAGTAAGGCTTTATATCCTTGCTTAGCTATAAATGAAGTAAATTGACTCTCATTTTCAGGTTATTTCTAACCTTCAAGAGAAGGTGAGACAACAAGAAGAAGAAATAGAGAAGCTGAGGGAGACAATAAGACAGCTTTCTGAAGAGCAAGATGAACAAACGAGACTAGGCTCTCCTGTTTAAGTACAGGAAGAACTAACCTCTATTGTGTATTAAGTTATATAAAATGTTTCTTTTTTTACATAAAATATTTCAATGCATTTTCATTTTGCTGTCTGTTCTTAAAAGGTATTTATCCATTTGCCTTGACCAAAGGCCCCTGAGAAAGGAATCATGTTGCAGTGGAAAAATTAAGAGTACAGCTTGTATTTACATAGGATTAATTTACATACCTTAGCCATTGAACAAATATGTGTTACACAAGAGTTACAAAAAAGGAAGGTCACACCCAAAAGGCAGCTGTAACACTTTTATTAATTTAGGATTCTGTCCAACTGTAGTAGCTAAAATACATCTCAGAAAGGACTCAAACGTTACAGCAGGCATGAGGTGAAGTGAGATTAAAACAACATCACTGTGCAGACTACAGGCTCACTTGAGTAGCTTCATCACAGAGCTGAAAGGTGCCAGATTCTCACAGGACTTCATCCACTTCTGCACGTTGGCCGGGGCGGTGTTGGCAGTGCCCGTCTGCCGCAGCGCACACCACGCCACCACATCGGCCACCGTCAGTTCATTGCCCACCAGCCACGAGCTCTTGCCCAGGGCAGCGTTCATGGAGCGCAGCACTGCTCCTCTCTCCTTGCTGCTGCCTTCTTTCAGCTGGAAGATGGCTGTGTCCACCCAGCTGTCGATCAGAGTTGAGGTAACTGCATTGTACTTCTGGCCAAACAGGGAAAAGAGAAATCGAGCGATGTTCCCCTCTCCTTCTATAGGGCACATGGTTTGAATGCTAAACTTCATCTGGGGTTTGGGAACTGAAATTAACAGAGAAAAAAAGTGAATACAACATAGTAAAGAAATGAACTAGAATGGTAATTCCATTATGCATATTTGTGATGCCAGTACCACTGTTAACATCATTAACCCCACGAGCAGTTTTCAGTCTTCTGGGATAAAGAGATCGCTTCTGGAAAAACTTCAGCCAAATCTCCCCCGTAATTTTTCTTCTAGCTACCTTATTTGTAGAAACTGAAAAACACTTCTATTAGAAAAAAATCCTGAAGGTACAAACAACCCTGTCAATGCCATGTGTATTTTAACAGCAGTAACTACAAACAAGAATATTCCTCTTCTGACCGAGCATGGTTCACAGCTATGAAAAGAGAACAAACCTGTTACCTGCTTCTTTGTATCCACCATATGTCAGCACAAAGATACCAAGGCAGCTGTTGGCAAGGGTTTAGCACAAGTTTCATTTTCTCACCTATTGTAAAATACTGATCTACAAATTTCATTCTTACCATCCTTCCAAATCAGAGTAAAGCCCAGCTGATACTCATGACGTGGCTGCTTCTTAGTCTGCTCTCCAAAGCATTTCAAGAGGTTTTCTGGCACACTTTTCACTGATGAATGTGTGTGAACAGCTGATAATATTTTGTAGCGTTCACAAAGCAGACTGTGTATCACTAACAGTGACAGTGGAGGTAGAGAAGGATTTGCATTGATGACAACATCTTTGAGGGCACCATAATCCTGAATGGAAAGTAAAACATACAGCAGGTAAGACACATTCCAGATCATACTCGTAAGTATTGCTTTTATTTGACACCAAAATGTACAGTCATACATGTGTATGTCAAATTCTAATGACATTCAGGTAAATCAGTTCAAGCTTGGGTATTTAAAATTCGTTTAATCCCTTAAACATCTTCCTTCCTCAACACGTAATTCAAGCACATGACTGAGGTAAATTCTACTTCAAGCTGAAGCCAATGTTAAAGTTTCCAGTTTAGTATCAAACAAGAAACCAACTGTTGTAATTTCAAGATAAACTATTCTAGCTTCAAATGAGCATATGTAGTACTAGTATTGATAAATGTTTGTATCTATAATCTGCATGGCCAAAATGAAATGGTAATTGTAGGTTGTATATTGAGTTCTGAGTATCCCAGGTTTTAATGCCCTCCTCCCAACCCTGAATACTGAATGTTGAGAAAGTACCTACCAATGTACCTGCTCAACTAAACTTACCTTTCCAAGCATCAGATCTAAATCTGCTCCATTTGTTGTCAAAGGAGAAAATTCATCAGTTTGAATGATATTTGTTACATCAAAGTCAGCATCTGGGGTTTGTATCATCTTGGAGAGCCCATCCACAGCACTCTTCAGTTCATACAAGCGCTTTAGAATCTCTTCCTGGCGGGATTCAAGTGCTGCAAGTGATGGGTCAACCTCTTCCTACAGGAGAGAAAAAACCAGGGTCACGTAAACGTTCACCCAGCTCAGTGTCAAAATAGTCCACAGCTCCCTTGAAATTAAGTTTTGAAAGACTAAACACATTCAAATAGCCAGACCATTGTGAATGTCATGGGCTTATGTCTATCAGTTGTCTCTTGTGTGGTGAAATGACGTATTTAATAAATTCCTGAAATCTTCCTGCTTAATATATTTTTTAAACCATTAGTTACAGCAAACTCTGTAACAGTCAAAATCAGACAAAGAGTTGGCAAGCTAATAATTTGACTGAAAAATCAAAGACAGCTTGTCAGGTTCTTTTCAGCCCAGAAGAGCAGGCGGGTAAGTTTGTGCTACAGCAGCCAAACAAGGAAACTTTTGACTAATCAGGTAGTTAATAAAAGTAAAAAACCCTGCAGGTTTAGATGGATGGTGCATCGTATGGATTCAGTCTTTGTTTCAGAGAATATAAATTATAGAGGAGAAAAAACCCATGGGCTTTGTTACATGTTAATACCAATGCAGCTTTTTATCTCAATTACCTCACAAGCATCTCATCTTACAATCTCATTTAAAAGAAGATGAAAAATATATTCCTGTGGCAGGTTTTCAGTCTACAAACTTACAATACCGTTAAAGAAAAGTCTTCAAATAGCCTATTTCTAAGCATCCTGAATGAAGATTAACAAAACCCAAACTACCATAGATGAAGAGATAGACAAGGTATCCAAGTAAAATCTTTATACCCACTTAACACTACATGCTCAAAGACAAGGAAAGACCTCTTAAATGACCATTATTTAGTTAGCACACAATTCCATACTTTGCAATGGGAAGGCATTTAGTTAGCATTCCTGTTAAGTTCTGCCGCTAAGTTCCTCCTGTTCAGTATCTCTACCATCAACCCGGGTGGGGGCACAGCAAATCCGTGATGGCATCAAGCTAAAACTGGCCACAAGCGGCCTGTGAGAATTCCATGCATTTCTGGAACCGGAGCGAGGCTGCTCAGCTAGGCCTATGTAACACAGCATTTTACATTTTTGTCTTACTTAAGGCAAAAAGAAACTGAGACTAGAAATAAAGAGTGTGTAGCTGGCTAAAACCCGAGCTGAGCCAGCAGAGCGATGATGCAGCAGGACGGAACGAGGCCTGCTGGGCACTCTCATGGCCGGCCAGGCTGGCAGGGAGCTCGGCACGGCCATTCAAACATAAAAACCGCGACAGGGATACACGCGAGAGCCCAGAAAAGTCAAAATGAGAACTACTGAAGGCTTTAAAAACAGTACAGAGAAATTCCTGAAAACGTTGATTTTATTTAACCCTCCGACCAGCCGCTTACGGCGAGGCGGAGCCAGGGCCCCTTCTGCGGGCTGAGGCGATGGGGCTCGGCCCCGTGAGCTCTCCTGCAACGGAGGCTCCGCCCGGTCCCAAACAGGAGCTGGGGCTCCCACCAGAGAGAACACCGGCCCGGCGGCCCCATGGCTGACCCCGCCAGGGCGAGCACCGCGGGCCGCGGCCTGAGCAGCTCCTTCCGCCCACCCCTCGCTCCTACCTGCGGCGGCGGCGCGGCGGTGTCGGCGGCGCGGTGCAGGTTGGGCACGGGGTACATGCAGGTGGGCAGGTGCCCCGGCAGCACCCCCGCGCTGTGCAGCGGCCGGACCTTGTACATCGCGGGCATGGCGGCTCCCGCCCGCCGCGCACCCACTNGCTGACGGAGCGGGGCGGGAGCCTGAGAAGAGCGCGGCGCGTCCCGTCCCGCCCCGCCGGGGCCCTGATGGAGGCGGCTGCGCCCTGGTGAGTGTGTGCACCGATCCGGCACCGGCTCTGGCCCCGGCCTTCGCACCCTCCGCCCAGGCCGCTTTGCTCCCCTCACGGGAGCCGTGCTCCTCGCACGGGCCGTACCCCTGCCGCCGTCGCGGTTCCGATTTCCCCTCAGTTCCTGGCTCCCCTCCCAGCTCGCTTGGGGAAGCCTGAGTTGGGTTTGCTGCCCTCTCACCTCCCTGGTTTGCTGTCCCTCTCTCCGCAGCCCTCAGCCCGCCGGGGCCATCCGGCCCATCGACCGCCGGTCTGTCCATCGCATCTGCTCGGGGCAGGTTGTGCTGAACCTCGGCACTGCCGTCAAAGAGCTGGTGGAAAACAGCCTGGATGCTGGAGCTACCAACATCGGTGACTCTTCCTCGATTTTCGTAACTTTTCATAGATTTCTAAAGCGCGTCTTTTTCCTCAAAACCGAGTGCATGTTAACGAATGTGAGCTCATACTTTCTATTAGGGCCAAGCATGTTTGCAGTGATTTTACACCTTAGGTTAATAAAACGTGCTGATTTCCAGGCTCCAGCTGCATTCCTAGTAGCATGTGAGATTTTGTTATTTAATTTCTAGCCCTTTTGGCCACTAGAAAAATGTGTGGGCTATGCAGCAGTGGTGATGAGGCTGTGCCAGCTGGCCTTAGGCTAGCACAGGGTGAAGGCAGGGCTGGTTGCAGAGCTCCCAGGATGGTGGCTTGGGATAACTGGGAAAACTTCTGTTCAGGCAGAAGTTCAGTGAAGTTTAACTACATGGAACTACAGACTGGTTTGAATTAGATTGACCTAACTTTTGACAACTATCAGGACTTGTTTGTTTGTTTGTTTGTTCAATTTTGATATGGAAAGCTGTTACTTGAAAAATTGACTTCAAGTGAAAAATTGATACCGAACACCATGTGTGAACATAAAAAATTAAAATACTTTACAACTCAATTTTGTAGATATAAAACTTAAAGATCATGGAGCAGAACTGATAGAAGTTTCAGATAATGGAGGTGGAGTGGAAGAGGAAAATTTTGAAGGCTTGAGTAAGTTGAGTTTTTTTCATAATTTATATTTGGGCATTTTGAAAGTGGGTTTTCAATAAGAAAGCCACTTTTTTTAAAAAAGCAAATTTCCTAAGTTTAATCATATTTAATGCATACTTGGCTTTTATATAATGTATGTGTGACCTGCGAGACTTGAGCAACCCTAGGCTGGTGTTCTGTAGTGCTCTTGTGGTTATAGTTCTTGTAATTCAGAATTAGTCTTTGGTTTCATTGTTTATTTAAGTGGCACAAGCAATACAAATAATCCCAGAGGAGAAAATCCTTTAAATGTTCATGTGGATTAATTCATGTTTAAACACTGATCATTGTTGAAGGAGTTGAGCTGTGTGTAAGTGACTGCTTTGGGAAGGTGAATCATAAACTTGAGTATTTGAAAGGGAACTGACGTTGCACCGTGTCCTGCTCTGAAGCATCTTGTAGTGCTTACACCAATAATGCTGAATGAATCTGTGGTGTAAGTGTGGAATAACAGGTGCATCTGTGGATTTTAAAGAGATCTGGTTTATAGCAAAAAGGGAAAGCAAGCAGTATTTTGTCTTTAATCATTATGTAAAGTACAATGAATAATACAGAAGATTTTTTGCTTCTTGACATGCATACAAAATCTACTCGCGTAGACCAGTGTCACTTTGAAGTGAAATATGTATTTGAAATATCTTTTTCCAGCTCTGAAACATTATACATCAAAGATACAAGATTTTTCTGATCTAATACATGTTGAAACATTTGGGTTTCGAGGTGAAGCTTTGAGTTCACTGTGTGCGTTAAGGTAATTAATATTATTTGTTAGTAGTAGAAAGTTACTGTATGCACAAAAACATTACACCCTTTCAGTTTACCATTATTAATAAAATGAGGCTTTGGAAACTTCCAGTTCCTTACTGTTAGGTCAATTTTGAGCAGTAGGTTGCACAACATCCTGAGTCCTTTCCAACCAAAATTATTCTATGATTTTGAGCATCTAATTGGTCATTTTATGTAGAAAATTTAGCATTACTTAAGTATGCAGGTCTTTACAGGGTGGGACTGTGTATTTGCATGAGTATTTGATCCTCTGTTGTAAAGCACTGTAATATTTAAGTGCTAATTGTTAGGCTGTAACTCATTAAAACTGTACTTAAATTTCTTTCAGACCAACTGTATGTTTTAAATCAGCTTCTGTACACAGTGCTGCTGGTATCTATTAGAATGAGGAATGTAGTGTTCAACAAAACTAGGTTTTAACATTGAATTTTATGAGAGAGTAATGAAAGGGATACAAATAAGAATGTTTATATTGTAGCTAGGAAAATGTTACACTACTCTGAAGAGCAGGTTTTTGGTTATGGTGAAGAGTTGTTTCAATTAAGTTAATAGTGTTGCTGTAGTTTCTGTGCTGATTGTCATGAGGAATAGATAAGCTAATACAGTGCTCAGTGAATAATTCTGTTGCCTCTTTCCTCCCATTAGTGATGTTACCATTTTTACCTGTCATAAGTCAGCAAAGGTTGGGACTCGTTTGGTGTTTGATCACAATGGCAAAATTACTCAGAAGACTCCTTTCCCACGGCAGCAGGGAACAACTGTCAGCATCCAGCAGTTGTTTTATACGTTACCAGTGCGGCATAAAGAGTTTCAAAGAAACATCAAAAAGGTAAGGTCAGAAATTCTCCGTTCAAAGGAGTGTCATACCCCAGAATTTATTCACTGCTGAATGAAATTCAGTCCTCTGTAGAATACATTGGTTACAGACTATTTCATGCCTGTCTTACATCTTAATCGAATAAGAAAAATCTTCTTGCGTGCTTTTCTTTTATGCTTTGCAATATTTGTGTTTAAAGGTACGTTCTCAAATGTTAAGATTTTGAAAAGAATCCTTATCATGATCACTAATGTGTATTTTAAAATCAGGGACTGCTGTGTTGTGGCTAAATATCAGTCTTGTAAACATCCTGTTTATTTTTGAAATACTGTTTTTCATATATGTATATTTTAGTTTAGTTGGTAAAGATTTTAAGAACTCCCCCCCTTGTTACGTGCAGATATTGAATGCTTTGTGTATACATTTATGTATTTTAAAAAGACATTTTATATAAATATGAACTTTCTTTTTTCCTTTAATAGGAATATGCAAAAATGGTGCAGCTGTTGCAGGCCTACTGTATTGTTTCCAAAGGAGTGCGGATTAACTGCACTAATCAAATTGGCCAAGGGAAAAAAAGCTGTGTGATATCCACTGCTGGAAGTCCCAGTTTGAAGGAGAATATTGGAGCAGTATTTGGACAAAAACAGGTATTGTTTTTATTTTTGAAAAGAGAGATAATGTAGCTGTATGGAGAAATTTTTGATGTCTAGTAAAGTGTGAGAGGATGGAGTGTTGGCCTGCAGCACACCCTGCAGGCTGACAGAGGAGAAACACCGCAGCCTGCACGGCTTCCTCTGAAAGTCCTGGGTCTGCTCAGAGATGTTTTATGGAAGAGAAATGATTTAGGAGATGGGGTCATGGCTTAATATCTCTCTGAAACCAGTTTTAAGAGCTGTTGTACCAGCAAACGGGCTGTATGTCACAAGAACCAGCAATTTTTAAAAATCCTAAAAATGGTGTGTTGTGAAAGTCTTAACTGGAGAGCAGAAAACTGAGGTGCATCCAGCTTTTGCAAGCTCCTCCTATGAAACTAAGTTTTATTGGTGTTCTGGTTAACCTTTAAATGGGATTGCAGTCAGCCCCTGTAAAGCTGTAGACTGTGATGCTTCCTAAGGAATAGCTATAAAAATAATGGTTATCCTCTAGATGAGAGCAGAGATGAAAGAAAGCTCAAAAACATCTTCCCTGCTACTGTATATTACAATCATCAGAAATATTGAGTGGTTGACAGCTGCTGGCTGTTGATAAACACTTTTTCCCTCCACAGTGCCCATGCAGAGATCTCAAAGCCTGTTCATGCTGTGGCTGAAAGATGAGATGGAAGATGTAACTTTGTCTTGCCACGTGGCACCAAGCATAGCTGAAAATTGAGTGTTATCTGAATAGAATGTTTAGCTCATAGCCTGTTTTTTTAATATTGAATACTTAAATTCATAGAGGCTGCTCTAATGGCAGAAGAATAATAGTGGCAGTACTGGGAAAATGTTTGTGGTAAGCATAGCTGTTCTTAGGGAGCTTGTGATTCAAATAACAGATTTTTAAATAGTTCTGTTGTCCTTTCAAAAGAAACTTCTACTACTCTTTTTGCCTGTTGTTTTAGCATAACACTTGTTTAGGTCATATGTATGTCAAGCTGTCAATCATCTTGTTGTTCTGTCTGTGTACATTTAAAGTAAGGGTCTGTGAAATAACTAAGGCACAGGTTGTAATATCAAAGGATGAGAACAGCCATTTATTAAAGGTATTGTTCTGTTTCTCAGTGAACAGTTGTCTTCTACTAGGTTTGGATATTTTAAGTATTTGTCTTGGTTAGTCAAAATCCACCATTTCCTCAAATAAATTTGAAGGCTAATAAATGACAGTAAAATAGAAGGGGAAAATCTATATAGGTTTGATGTTTCAGTTTCTTCCTTTTTTTTTTTTCCCAGTTGCAGAGCCTTATTCCTTTTGTTCAGCTTCCTCCTAGTGAAGCTGTTTGTGAAGAATATGGACTCAACCCTGCTGACATGCCACAAAATCTGTATAGGTAATTAGAAAAGTACAAACCACTGTTGCCTGTGGCATTTTACCATGAACCAAAATTGAAAATAAAAAAGTAAAAGAAATAAAAAGGTGTTGTGGTTTATAGTATTAAAAAGAGCCAAGAACAGCATGGTAGATATTGGGATGCGGTTTTGTAGTAGTCTTTGTCAGATAAGGAATTGGGAGAGGAAATGTGTATATTCATATTCACCAATGCTGTATAATCATGTTTCCTTAAGCCCCTTATAGAATACTTTCCCTTTAAACATGCTTTTCTCATCCATTTTACCTTACTCTTACATTATTGATCCAACAGTATTACTGGCTTCATTTCTCGTTGTGATCACGGTGTTGGAAGGAGTACAACAGACAGACAGTTCTTCTTTATCAACCAACGTCCCTGTGATCCAGCAAAGGTGAGGGGTTTCTTTTTCTATCATCACCCCCACTAAGTTGTTCAATATTCTCTGAAAACCTCCGGATTAGCAGCTCATGTGCATGTTTGTTTCTTGGTGGTACAAGTTCCCGTGTCTCAAGCTTCTGTCTTAGTTGTGTCTATTTATGTGAACAAGAGCTCAATCATACAATCTCTGTTTTAGTACATTAATTAATATACACTGGTGCAAAATAGAAGATAATAGTATTGAAGTTTATTGTTTTTTCACCTTTTTTGCAGGTTGTCAAGATTGTGAATGAAGTTTATCACTTACACAATAAACACCAGTATCCATTTGTTGTCCTTAACATTGGGGTAGATTCTGGTATGTTCTGAATAATTTTTAGTAACTTCAATAAAGGCTATTACAATTTATTCTTCAATGACTTTTTTTTTTTAGAGAGTATTGTAATTTTCATCTGTATGACTTCCTGCATTCTGGGGATTTTTTAATGCTCAGTTGGTGAGGGAGAAATAGGCTCTAGCTGTGGTTCCACTATTTTTCCCGTCTACTTTTTCTATACTCAAAAGTAACTTCTTATCTTAAGTGATGAGGAAGAGGGCAGCTAAAATACAAGAAAACTTGTGTCATGTTCTTGTTTGCTGGAATGTTGAGACAGTTAAATCTGGGTAATAACATTTCATTTTATTTGTAAAGCACTAATTGTTTTCTTTTTTTTTTCCAGAGTGTGTTGATATCAATGTAACTCCTGACAAAAGGCAAATTTTACTTCAGGAGGAAAAGTTTTTATTAGCAATTCTAAAGACTTCTCTGATGGAAATGTTTGGTAGTGATGTCAACAAACTGAATGTCAATCAGAAACTTCTGGACATTGCAGGTAGGACAAAAAGTGTGGAAGTTTTGTGTATGATATATGACAGAGAATTCAAGATGGAAAAACGTGGTTTTAAAAACCCAAAGAAGAAATGAAAAAAAAATTTAAATAAAAATAAAGAAGGACTCTAAGTTATTAAGTGATTGTTATGGAAATTACACATGCCAGCACAGCAGGATTTACAGTCAACTTTATGAGGAAAAAATTAACACAAAATTAATTGATAATGCTTGCAAAAGATTTCTCCCAAGATACTGAAAGAGATCTATGCTTTTAAAGGAAAATGTCTTTGAGAAAGAATGATTAAGGGATCATAAACAACATATGAGAATTAAGTATGAGTTTATTGGATTTTAAACTTTGATTCTTGTATGACATCTACAGAAATTGATGATTCTCTTGTGACTGTATAGTCTTTCAAAATCTCTTTCCCGAGTTAAGATCATCTCATCCTCTTCCTGTCATTAACAGAGGCCCTTCTAATTTTCCTTTTTGCTGACATACAGAATCAGTTGTAGCCTGATTCTCTCTGATATTTTAAATTAACCTATAGTAAAATCCATGTGTGACTGGCAGTTGGCAAAGTTGAAGTCCTCTAATGACCTGCAAATCCCATGTACTCTAAGTGCCCATTATGCCAGCTCCTTAACACTTTGTCAATGGGATTTTATAGTGACCATGAAGTGTAAGAGCAATTCACTTTTCATTGTCACTCTGTCATTAAACTCTTTTGGTAATATAAATATAAATGAATGGGCTGATTGGACTGATTACTATTCCAGTCTAAAAACAGACTACAATTTCATTCTTAGTAGCACCATTAAGTGTCTTCAAGATGTACCTGTTTCTGTGTTTGTTATTAATGCATTTCAGCCCCATACTCATTGTCTGAAGCTTCAGGGCTCTTTTGGGCAGTTGGCTATTTTTCTACCTCTTTTTATTCCCTTTATTAAAGCACATCATTTAATTCATGTTTCCAGCTAACTTAGAATCTTGAAGTACTCTGTATTCTGATTTCATTAGGCAACTTGAAGATGCTTCCTGAAGAGAGAGAAAAGCCTCAGGCAGAAATGCTGTCTGACTCTGAGACTGAAAATCCAAGTGGTGAAGGCAAAAGAATAATGACTCTTGCCAGATTAAGGGAGTCGTTCTCTCTCCATCAAGGAACAGAAAGTAATTTTCAAGGCTTGAAAAAGGTGAAACAGCAGCACAGTTCCCCTAGACAAAGGTTACTTGATACCACTGGGAGTACTGTGAAGATTCAGAAGCCTGTCTTGATTAAGGAGGCTGAGAGTTGTCGTAAGTTGGACTCAAGGGTGTCAATTCCAAGGAGACACTTGAGAAAATTAGAAGATAATGCAGATTCTGGATTCTGTAGCATTTCTGAGTCAGATGCTGGATGTAGTACACCAGAAGCTGGAAGCTGCATCAATAATGAAAGTGCAATTAATTCTGAAGAAGAATTCTGTAGCACGGAAGAGCAGATTCAGAAGGAATGTCTTAAAACTGCTGGATGTAGTAAGAAGTCACTGGATTGTGATGTTCAGGTCTTGGGCACTGAACCCAAGTTAGATCAAGTGAATGACTGGACTGATCAAAACGAGTTCTCTCAAGAAGCCAATAGTTGTTCCCCAAGAGTAAAACGTTTTAAAAGCAGAAACTTTAAAAGTGAAGGAGATGATTCTGAGGCAGGTAAATATCCTGAAGTGAAGAGCACTACTGTTGATGTACTGGTGGAAGTTAAAAAGAAAATTGTGCCTCTTGAATTCTCTATGAAAGTTTTGGCAGAAAAGGTAAAAAAGGTAATACAACAACAACAGAAAAATACAGAAACTGAAAATTTCAGAAGATTTAAAGCAAAAATTAGTCCTGGGGACAATAAAGTAGCAGAAGATGAATTAAGAAAAGAGATCAGGTATTTCTGCTTTCATTTGCTTGATATATTTTGTTCATCAGCTACTAAAATTAGTTAAGGAAGAATATAAGACTTTCTTGGGGGTGGGCAGGAGACTTACATGTACCTGTTAGTTTGGGGTCTATTTTTTATTTAATGTCACTAAAAAGTTTGTTTTGTGAGTTATTTTGCTGACAGAGCAGCTACTTGAACTAAGTGCAAAAGAATATAGAAAAAGACACTAAAAAAGCCACAAACATAATAGATTTGACTTAGATCAGCCTTGTAGGTTGCAATGCAGTCAGAGAAACACCAAATTTCATGACAGATAACAATGCACTGAAAAGACTGCATAGCTCATATTCCGCCCTTGTGTGAATGAAATTTGGTGAGACTTACCTGGAAAAGTAAGTTACTTTCAGGTGGTCAGCAGACAGTAAAAGTCTGTGATTTGTTAACATTTGGATTACAAAAATGTGTTAGGACAGTCTTCTAATTGGGAAAAGAAGGCAAGTGTGTCAGCTGCCTTCAAAACCACGATGCCATCTTCTGTGGTACTTACTTGGACTATTGCCATATTGCCTGCTTCTGATTTTATTATCACAAATGGGGGAATCCTGAACAAGTCCTGTCTTAATGATGGATTGTGTTCTGCCAGTAATGGCCTCAGCAGTCAGTGAGAGATTCTCAATAACTGTACTTTTTTTTACATTTCTATCCTACTTAAATGAGATTTGTGTTTTTTTTAAATATGAAGTGTGTTCTGCAGGGGAGAAAAAGAGGTTTTTAAGTTTTACATGGTAACTGATACAGGGTAACTTATAATCTCTTTATATTTCTTGTATACAGTAAAGAAATGTTTGCAAAAATGGAAATCATTGGCCAGTTCAATTTAGGGTTTATAATAGCAAAGTTGAAATCTGATCTTTTCATAATTGACCAACATGCTACTGATGAGAAATACAACTTTGAGATGTTGCAACAACACACTGTTCTCCAAGGTCAGAAGCTGATAGTGTAAGTATTTTCAGTGTTTTAACAATAACATTTTTTAAAATTAATTCGGTGTTTCAGAAGGATATCTATGATTTATATTTATGTAGCATTTCACACATTCAGAACACTTGAGACTGAAGTGGTTTTTATATTCTGTGTTTCAAAGGGTCAATCCTCACATGAAACATAAATTCCATGGATGCAGTTGTAGCTATGCAGCAAGTCAGTGGTCAAACAGGTTTCCCAGTGGGCTTTCATAGCAACCCACAGTTAGGTAGGATATTGGAAACTGTTCCTGCAACAAGGAATGCTGCCCAACTTCATTCTGCTGAGTAACACTTGGAAGTAACTGCTCAGTAGTGAGATTTTTTTTTTTTTAACAAAGCAGAGTGAAAAGTTTTACCACAGAGCTCTGTATGAAGTATCTCTAGGTTGCTTCTGAGATCTGTCTTAAGTGCTCTGCATGGTGTAGCTATGTAACACCATCTTTTTCTCCCTCTTTCAGGCCTCAAAATCTCAATTTAACAGCAGTAAATGAAACCGTATTGATTGAAAACCTGGAAATATTCAGAAAAAATGGGTTTGATTTTGTCATAGATGAAAATGGTGAGTTTGGACCAGAACTGCTGGAAGTAAAAGAGTTCAAAGGTTTAATCTTATTTATTATGCAAAAATTCCCTTGGGTGTTATCAGAAACTTTGAGATAAGATGCATTACTGTATATGGGATGTTTGTTTTTTAAGACTTACACTTCTGTGGTCTCTCTGCATGATTTAACAGAACATTGTGGATTATTTACCTCGCCAGCTTTTTACAGAAGTTTTTGAAGACTCTTTGGAGTCGCTCTTTGGCTGTACGACTGGATGTGCATTTTCTGGATATGTTACATTAAAGTCCTTTTGTTTTATTAGTATACTTGCAGGGATAAATGCAGGCAAGCAGTAAATGTAGCAATTTAAAATAAATAGATACCATTAGTAACTGATCTTCTTTGGTTTCCTTATGGCTTTAGTACTGGCTTGCTTTGTTCTTTTGAGCAAATTCTGGAACCTGCAAGCTCCTTGTTGTTTCCCTTATACAGTGAGGATAATGAAAATTCAGTGAGGCACCACTTTGCTATTTGGGAAGTCACTACACATTTTTTCTATAGTCTTCATTCCAGAATATCCCAGGGTTTCTTTGGTCTAAAATGCTACTAATTATCAATCTCTTACCATCATGAATCCTTAGTGATTTTGTAGTCACATAAGCTCAAAATAGTTTCATAAACCAATTGTTCTTGGGAATTGAAGGGTTTGTCAGAAAGTAGATCTTCCTGCTTTTAAGTTTGCAAACAATTCTTTTGTTAATGTTAAAAGGGCATCTGCCATAGTTACCACTTTGGTTAGGTAATTACATCCATCAAAAGATTCAATTTGAACATTGGTATATACGCACATCATATCATATTAATGTTTTAAAGTAGTTTCTCAGTTTTTCTCTCAAGAAAAGTAATTTCCTGTATTTCTCTGTTTCTTTTTTATCATTGCAAACCTTCCAGCTCCTGTAACTCAAAGAGTTAAATTGGTATCGTTGCCAACAAGCAAAAACTGGACTTTTGGTCCACAAGACATAGATGAGCTGATCTTCATGTTGAGTGACTGCCCTGGAGTGATGTGTAGGCCCTCCAGGGTCAGACAGATGTTTGCTTCTCGAGCTTGCAGAAAGTCTGTAAGTACTGCACTTGATATTTGTGTTCAAACAAATAAATACCACATTTCCCTGATGTAGTATCTGTATGTGTATTGCAGGGCAAGTTTATTTACTGCTGAGTGTCAACAGCTAATATCCATCTGTTCCTCATGTTTTTATCTAGTAGAATTTGGGGAAAACTTCTGGTAGTTTTTTATTTTGTTCCAAACTGAGTCATTTATGAAGATCGTGTTAGCTGTCTTTTGTCTTTTGGTTGTCTGGTAGGTTTTTTTGCTTTTAATGCCTTGCACAGAATTTATTTGCTGTAGTAGCTGAAGTACTGCTCCTGGTCTGTGTCAGCTGGCAAATGGAGAAAGGAAATCATTAATTTTTTTTCCTTTACTTGCAGGTGATGATTGGAACTGCACTGAATGTGCAGGAAATGAGAAAACTGATCACCCATATGGGTGAGATTGAGCATCCCTGGAACTGCCCCCATGGAAGGCCTACTATGAGACACATAGTCAGTTTAGACTTGATTTCACCAGAATAAGTCAGTGTCTGTTTATTAACATTTTTATTTTTAATTCTTGGCAATATTTTGAGCTTTTATCGTGACTCTCTTACTTTGAGTAAAAAAATTTTAGCCAGTCTTCAGAGCTGGAAACAATAGCTCTTGAAGGCATTCAGCGGGGTTTCCTTGTTGTTACTGTCGAGTCATCAACACAAACATCCTGGAATTCATGTAAATAACTTCTCTCTTACTGCAATTTACTGTGTGTTGTACTAATCTGAGCAGCAATCAAAACTTTTATAAAATAAATATGTTTATATATAAAGATCAGGAGTAGGTGAACCTCATTTACAGCAAATACACTGATTCTTGAAATGAAGTGGCATGTGAATTTAAGTCCCTAGGAATGCCATAAAACAAATGTTAGCTTTCTGTGTTTATACATCATGTATATGATAATTTTAAAGAAAATTTAAATGATACGCAAGTTAAAATATTTTTTTATACCAAAGCTGGGTTTCATTAGATAATGTAGAGCTTTAATATTGCATTTAATGATTAATTTACTGGTATCTGTATTTAAGGCTTGACTAGAATAATTTGTCTGGCATCTTTACTTTTAATTAGCATTGTTCCCTTCTGAATTCCAAACTTGTTTTTCAAGAACCAGGGATTCCTTTTCTGACAATGAATGGCTTGCCAGTCAGGTCAGCCCAATTTCTATCTCAGTACAATCAAAATAGTTAGAAAACGGTCTTTTTGAATCAGAAACCATTAAATTGGGTAGTGTAGCTGAGCTCTTCCAGTTGTGTAGGAGCTGTGTTTATGGGTTATGTTCCCTTCACACTCCATTTGCTGCTGATGGAGGGGTGGCCGTGATGCTGCTGCTGTTCCTCCAGTGCTCAAAGCCGCCCGTGCCGCTTCTCCGAGCAGCGTGGCAGAGCGTGCCCGTGCTACCCGGCACGGTTGCGGACAAGAACCTTCAACAAATTGTTCGTGTTGCGTGCGGAGCCGCGATTTCGCAGCCCTGCTTTGCCTGTGTGGAAACCAGCCCGGCGGGGCCCCGTCCCCGCGGCAGCGTTGGTATGGCTACGGCAGCCCCGCCGCACCGCGCCTGGGCGGGCTCGGCACCGGCCCGGCCCCGCCGTCCCTCAGCCGGGGCTCGGGAAGGGGTCAGCACCGGCCCAGCTCCGCCGTCCCTCAGCCAGGGCTCGGCGCCGGCCCGGCCCCGCCGTCCCTCAGCCGGGGCTCGGGAAGGGGTCAGCACCGGCCCAGCTCCGCCGTCCCTCAGCCAGGGCTCGGCGCCGGCCCGGCCCCGCCGTCCCTCAGCCGGGGCTCGGGAAGGGGTCAGCACCGGCCCAGCTCCGCCGTCCCTCAGCCAGGGCTCGGCGCCGGCCCGGCCCCGCCGTTCCGTGGGACGGGCTTCCCACCGGCCTTCCCCCGTCGTCTCCCGCTCAGGTGCCGGGGCTGCGGTCGCCCAGCGGTGGTGAGAACCCGGTGGGGGCCTGAGGCTGTCCCTGCCAGCCCTCGGCACTGCGGCACTGGTGGGTTGGGTTCTTGCTCTGCCAAGCACTGATACCGGCTGTGATACGATTGCAGGTGAGCAGGCAGTACTGTAACCTTCAGGTAGCTCTCAACTGGCAAAATAACTACAAGATAAAGTGGTTATGCTGTGCTGTGGTTCAATCTGCAACTCATAACTTGGAAGGCAAATTAAATCAATCATAGTAGTGCTGCTGTAACTTCCAAGAACTTGCTAAATGCCTATCTCTGAGAAATGCCTTTCAACTTTTCCATGTAATTAAATCTAATAGACAACTAAAAATTGAGTAAAGGTGATCTCCATGTGGCAAAAGTAAGACTAGTGACAACACTTCCATCACAGTGGTTTTGATGGAAAACTTGGAGGTAGTTCACAGACATTGCTCCCTGTTAATCCTGTGGCTTCTCTGCCACAAGCTGCCACTCCTGCCTTGAGGAATTGCTGTTACAGAAATAACTTAAATACATGCATATATCATGACAGAAGTACTGATTTTTCTTTTGTAGTTGTCTGTATTTTGAGTTTCTTAACTAGTTTATAGGGTAAAAGTATTTATATAAGACAGAAGTAAATTTTCATTTTTCAGAAGGAAAATACACATTGAGACAGTTCAGTAGCTATGCCAAAAGGCAAGAAGAAAGATGTCAAGAAGAAAGATGCCAAGAAAGATGGTAAGAAGGAAGCTGGTGAGAAGTCAGAAGAATCTGTAGGTCCTACAACTGAGAGTAGCTTAACAACACAGCCGGATTTGCCAAATGAGTCAGTGAGTGAAGAAACTCAGGCAATTCCAGAGGCACCAGATAAAGAGCCAGAGGTAGAAGAACCACCAGTCCAGCCTGTTCCCCCATTCCACGAGGAGCCTATTCTTGCTCAAGTGATTATAGAAAGGTAAACTTCTTACAAATACAGCAGTGAAGTCAAGAACTCTCATTTAATTATCTCTGCTGTAGCCAGTGTCATACAAACACGGATTTGACTCTTTATTTGAAGCAGAAAATCAGGTTATTCAGACTTAGTAGCAGTGACACCTTAGGAGACATACACGTGGAATTCTGCTCCCTTCTTGCACAGTAGAGTGCTTCTCGTGCTCTCTGCCTGCCAAAACCCTCATTCTTTTAGCTTGTTCACCTTCAATATTTTGTTGAAGTATACAGGTAACTGATGAAGAAAATACATCACGTAATCTTCAGTTGTTGCTGACTTTTAATGCTTAGGGCTGCTCATATCCCTTCAGAATATCCAAAACTGAGGAAGCAGGTGCGTGGCAATGTTAACAAAATCCTTTTGTATTTCAAGGGAACTATGTGTAATGTTTCATATTCCAGCATGCCTGGCTGTAAGGTAGTAAATGCTACCGATGTGATTTTTTTCCTTAATTGGAGGAATTATGGGTCAACACAAAAATTATGTGAAATATTACAAGGAAGGTTTAAAAAATTGGAATTTTTCTTGTAGTTCATTATTCTACACAAGATGTAACAGCTGACCTATGTGTAGACCGTGGTAAATCAAAGGTCATTTATTATATGTGGTTTAGATCTATTAGCAGTGACTTGAAATCTTCATCTTTCATTTGTTTTCTTTGTAGCTATGAAGGTGAAGAAGTTGATGGATTCTATGAGGGTGAAGGATTTATATGTTTTGAGGGAGGAAATACATACAAGGTGAGTGTATAAATTTAAAAGAAAAAAGGTAGTAATGGAATAAGTTCTCTCTCAAGAGCACTGAGAAGCGTTGAAAGCTCTGTTAGTTGCTGGCATTAAAACTTGATTTGAAACCAGTAGTTGGAGGGGAATTAACATGTCATTCTTTTGAAATCTTACAATCACTGTAGGCTTCAGCTGAGGTAAGAATAAGTCTGCAAATGATGCTATTCTCTTCATTTGAAGGGTTTATTTTCTGAAGGACATATGGATGGACAAGGGACTTACACATGGGCTGATGGAGTAAAGTACGAGGTAAAGTACAATTTAAGTTCTAACTGAACACAATTGCACCCAGTTAGATGTGCAAATTGAAGGAAAGTAGATAAGTTGCAGTAATCGGTACAGTACAGGTGGTAACTGTGGAGCTGTGACAATGATTTCAGTCACAAGCCTGACTTGTCCCAGAAAGCTGGGGAACAGAGAGTCTTAGTTTTTAATGTTGTAATTTAATCTTTCAGGGAACATTTATTAAGAATGTGCAGATGCTTGATGGCCGTTACACTTGGAGTGATGGCAGTGTTTATGAAGGATCAATCAAAGATGGACTTAGGCATGGATATGGATTTTTCAAGAGTGGTACTCGTCCAGTTTCTTACCATGGTGATTGGTGTAATGGCAAAAGACATGGAAAGGTCAGTAACAACTAAACGAGAGTGTGGGCTCAGGTGATACCTTCAAAACCAGCAATTGTTACTGTGCAAAGATTTTGCAGAAGTGTTTTTTTCTGTTGCATGGTCTTATGCTGTGTAGAGATTTGTTTCTCCTAGGGAGTTTTTCTGAGGTTGTGAATACAGTTAATACTGTAGACCTACTGTTGGAAGTAAAATTCTGAATGGGTCAGAAAACTGATCTGTCTCAGAGTGAGTACTGTAATTAAGATGCCAAAGTTAGGTCTCTTAAAGTATTTCCAAGGGGTTTGTAAAACGTGGTAGACTTTGATGCAATGTAATAGGATTTTTCTTTTGAACACTTGGTGTTTTCTAAGGTTTTACCTAATATTAATCAAAAGAGGTTGCTTTTTTTATTTAATTGTATCCTTTCAGTTGCTTTCAGTACAGTGAATCAAAGTGACTCGAAGTACTAGAAGGCGATTACAAGTGTTGTATCATTTGTATGTGGTGTTTTATTCATGTAGATGAATATTTAGGTATTTAAATTGACTAAGCTCTTTGTTTCAGGGTGTAATTTGTTATGATGAGGAACGTACCTCCTGGTATTCAGGTGAATGGGTAAATAATGTCAGAGAAGGACAAGGACTGAGACGGTAAATATGGTAACACTTGTTCTTATCCTCACATTTTTTATTTTATGTGTCTTATGTTGCAGTTTCTTGTGTTGTTTAAAAGGGGTACAAATACTGTCATTTCATAGTAGTGTGTTACCTTCTGCAGTGGAATAAAAAATGTACAAAGTGCTTTATGATAACAAAACAGACCTTCTTTTGAGTTTATTTTTATGCACAGTATTTCTACTGACCATTTGCACAAAAGAATAGCCAAAGACAAAATCCCAAATCAGCCGTGGGAAACCACAATTCAATATTTAAAACCAAATACACTCAATTGATTTGAGCAGATGGAGGTGCCTTATGAATAAATGACTTATCTACAGAGTTACATATAAACAAATATTTTTAATAGCTATGGCAAAGACTTTTTGGGAAAAGGAGCTGGTTAATATTTTTAGTGATTTCTAAATTAAAAATAGGAGGTAAACAGTGGCTACTCAAACCTCTGTATCCGTGTCATAGTGAGTCAATTTTCAATTTAATGCTTATATTTAGCCTTAATAAATTCTAAATTTATTAGCAATGGGGTTTTGCATAAGCCTTTCATAAGATCAGGATAGAGTTTAGTATGAATTAATTTTTGTTGGTTTTTTTGCAGCTACAGATCTGGAAATACCTATGACGGTCAATGGGAGAAAAATCTACGACATGGACATGGAAAAATGATATGGCTGGCAGCTAATCAAGAGTATACAGGACAGTGGGCGTGTGGCATGCAGGTATTAATTTCTTCCCCAGAAATTTTTCTTTAGTTCAGTATCTGTCCACTACTCTAGGACAGCTAAACAGGGAGTTTTGTGCAATATCAAAGGAGCTTTGTACGATTTTTGCCAGTTGAGATAGCAGAAACATGTTCTTTATTGTAAATTGATTCTCATGTTAGCAATATTCAATTTGTTAAAAGGCTTTTGATTTAGTCTTATAAAATCAAAATTTAATTTCCTAGTGGAAAATATAAACATTTTTCAATTAAAAAAAAAAAGTTAAAAGGTGTTTGTGACTTAGCTTGAGCTATGACTTCAGCAGTAGGTATATGTGGCAGTTTATTTCTGTGTCACCTGTAAAATACTAGACCATACTGTTCCCTCTTGGAAAAGTTTTATGATGGAAGAAAATTTTGTGGCATTTTCAGTTCCTTCTATTTATTATTCTGTTTGAAAAAGAATGTGAGCTACTTGCTCTGTCTTTTCTCTCTGCTTACCATTGTCAAGGAGTCCAGCTTGTGTAACATCCTGGCTCTGTGGCATGGTGTTCCTCACCTGGCTGTTCAGCACTACGGGAGAAGGATTCAGGGAGGAAGGGTGGGTGTCTTTAGGAGTCCTGTGGTAGAGTTTGCTCTATGCTGTGTTGATGCATGTATCGTCTGCGTGCTTCTCCCATGCACCTTTGTAGGATGTAGTTCTGTGCCTGCTTTGAAGTGCTGCAGCCATCAGCTGAGGGCTTTTATTTCAGAGAATTGCCAAAGTCTGGACCTATTTTTTAAACACACCGTATTTTTTTTTTCAGCATGGATTTGGCACCCACACATGGTATTTTAAGAGAACATATAAGTCTCAGTATCCTCTACGGAGTGAATACACGGGGGAGTTTGTAAAAGGGGAGCGCCATGGACATGGGACGTTTGTATATTCTGATGGAGCAATGTACAATGGAGAATGGGTTTGTAATAAGAAGCATGGCAAGGTGAGTATTGACAAAACTACACACAACAGCAGAGCAAACTGTTCTGCTTTGTATAGAGGATCTCTAGATTTCTGTACAGCAAACTACGTTCAGTTTGCAGTGTGGATGCAATCCCCACACAAAGGGCAGAGAGTCCACTGAAAGCAGTATGAGTGTTTCCAAGGACACAGGTTGACTCTGTGGTTAGATGCGTTTTGTGTGTACAAAGACATACATTTCACTGTGGGGATTTTCAGTGCAGTAGGTGCATCTTGAATTTTGCAGTGGTTGGTCAGAATTTCACAGTTCCATAGTGAGCTAATGGATTTCAAGCTGTCCTTGCATAGAGAAGTTCTTATGTAAAACAGACTTTTGAAAAAACTCTGGGTGGAGAGCCACATATGCAAACTAAGGAGTGCAAACAAGTCTTTCTATATGGGGGGAAAATACTTTTCAAAGATATATATAGGCAGTTCTGTATCCCAACAATGTACCTATTTAATGGGTGACAAAATGCATTATAAAAGAGGATAGGAAAAATTACTTTGCTGTGCTTTATTTCATATATTGCATTTTAGCCAAGATTCTGAAAAGGAAATTGGACTGAGAGCATTAGTGTTACTTTTTACGATCTTTGTTGTACATTGTAATTAATCTGTCTGTAGGGCGTGTTTGTCTCCGCCAATGGTCAAGTTTTTCAAGGAGAGTTCATAGACGATCGTCTCGTGGAATGTCGTGCTCGTCGAGGGGCTGCTGTGAAAGCCAAAAAGCAGAGAGCCACTGGCACTAGAAGGCGTTTTGGCACAAGTGAGCAGCTTAACAAAACAGATTTTACTCAGTTTTGTTGTTCCATTTTACTGTAACATGAAACCGTTTGTACATACTCAAGAATCAGACATGTTTCTTCAAAGAACTTAGATAAAAATGGGGGTCATGGCTTTTGCTTCCGTGCTGCATTTCCTGTGAGTGGCACTTGGAGTGGAGTGACACATCCACACCGCATCTTGTAATGGATGGAACACTGCTGTCTGAAAGTTTCACAGCTTATGTAATGTCTGCATTTCCTTTTGGTTAGGGGTTGATTTGACAAAATTGCTCTTCAGTTGTTATGCTGTTGGTTATGAAATCTCTACTCTTCACTGTGAAGGAATCTGTTGTTCCAAGTCGGTCATATAAGAAGGAATAATACACATTTTGGTTTTTTATGTGTATATATATTAAATTTTGTTTTAGTTTGTTCTAACTTATTTTATTTGCATGGTAGAAAAGACCACAATCATTAATGCCTTGAGAAAGACTTCTATATTGGGGTCAGATATTGAGCTGGATATATCTTTACTGCTTGAGTTGTTTCCAAGGGAAGAGAGAGAGGAAGAAGTGAAACAAGTAAGAGTCTACTGTTTGATACTTGCAGTTTTCCCTTATGTTGTGTTTCATATTATTTTATTTCTGGTTTATTTGTGTTAAAGTAACTCTTTCCATTAAACAGTTATTCAAAAATCTGAAGGCCATGAAAACAGAAAAGCAAAAAGAATTGATAGACAGTATTGCCTCTTCTGAGCTTCCACTAAAAAAGGCCAATTAAAAATAGGTTAACATATCTGGAAAGGCATTGAGCAACCAGCTTTATGTACTCTGTCTGCTGTCAGAGAATAATTTATTTTTATCAGTCACCAAAACCCATGTATTAAAACTACTTTTGAGTAATGCTTTTGTGAACACTTAACCAGGGATATGCTCTTCTAAGTTGCAAGGTCAAATAATTATCTGCCCAGTTACAGGATCAATACAAACTGATCTCTGCTTGCTTTGAGATGATGCTGACAACATATCCTGCTTTATTTAGGTAGAATTGGCTGTGTTGAGGCATCTTTCAAAACTGAGAAAAACATACTACTTCTACAGTGTCTTAGGCTGCAGTCATTCTCGTGTCGACACTTACACCCTGACTAAGCTGCAGTTTTGGAGGTTTCTGAAGGACTGCGAGTTTCATTTCTCCTCCGTAACTCTCGCTGAAATGGATCGGCTGTTGAGAGGTTTGTATTCCTGCTGATCAGGGTCTAGAATGAAGGAATTTTAATAGTAAGCTGTGGAGAGTTGGAGTGGCAAGTTCTCCTGGCAGCTCAGCTCTGGGAGTTAAGTGGCCCTGAGTCAGCGCCTCTGTGCCTGTGAGTTCTCAGAGGATGAATTTACAATTCTCTGGGCACTTCTAGTCCTTAGGTGAGAAAATACGAAATCAAAATATGACACAAAAAATTGCACTGAAGAGCCATCTGTTCAAAATACGTATTCACCCCTGTTCTTGCCATTACTGTTACAGTTTTAAGAGAGAGAGAAGTAGGAGAAACAATTTTTTTTTTTCCAGTGTTCTTAACTTTGGTTTGCATGTAGTATGGGTTTTTTTTCTTCCATAGAGCCAGTTAATCAATCAATTCCCTCTGGACCTGCAGTGTCCTTAGTATGTGAAGGATTTAACTCCAGCTTTGAATCCCCTTTTATTTCTGTATATGCTGAGTGGATGCATTTCTAGAAAGAGAATTGTCCAAGATCCAGCTACAGGTGGACAGTTCTCCCTTGACCTTTATTTGGAAGTGCTGCATTGTCTGGTTGGAGTCTTCCAGGAGTGTTGTTATACTGTGATAGGTGGAGATGGAGAGGATAAGAAGGGCTTACAAATCAATATGCCTATAAGCATTTTAATGTACATGAGAACAGTAGAGATTTGGGTTTTTTAAATTTTTTAGGTGATAAACCATTTGTGAGAATACATTGTCCACGTGAGTTATTACCGTTCAGAACATTTTTATCCTACCTTGTTCACCTGGCATTTCATCTCTATCATGAAGAGTACAAGTAAGTTTCATCTTCTAGTGAAATTTATTTCAGTGTAATCAGTTTGAATCTTCCCAGGTAAGAGTATTTTTGTTTCAACTGTAGAGACGAAGTTCCTCGTCTGCATAACTGTTTCTTAGAAATGATGTCCAGGAATATTCTGCCCTCTCCCTGTCGTGCCCAAGGTAAGCAATGCTATTTCTTTTGTGCAGAATTCATCAATTAGTACCACATGCATTACAGTTTTATTGTAACTGTTATTTTTTCCCCAATTCATTTTGAAAGGTCTCTTATTTTCTGATGAACAATTCACATCTTTTGCCATGAGCTACAGTGACAAATGCTGGGAAATATACAGAGATCTTTGTAGACCACATCTCAGGCCTCCATTTGAACCCACAGTGAAGATGAGGCAATTCCTCTGGATGTTGGCTGTAATAATCTAATTTTGTTTTGTTTTGTGTGATTAGATATGCTTTCCTTGTTCAGTTTATATGAGCCTTTTAAAATAGTCCCTGTGGCTTCTGCACAGTTGAAAAGTAGGAGTGAGGTTATTTGTGCAAGCTGTCCAAGGAACAGTAAAGGAACAGTTTTTCTACTGTTATGTACTATTATTTATGCACTTTTTCAGGATTGAATTCTAATTCTGTACTTTATCATTTCAGATAATCAAATCCTAGACAAATGTGTTTAAGGAATAGAAATATTTTTGCTGGTCCCCACTGTGTCTCCCTCTGCCCCATCTATAAAATGTGTGTAGGAACATGTCCTATTGTTAGAACTCAAAGACTGACAGCTATTGAAGTAACACAGTAAACCATTTCAATAATGTATTTACTACAAGAAGAACATGAGGTTGTTTACTAAAATTCAGTAATTTGGGGACAGATCAAGATTATTATGAAAGTAGAGAACAATTCCCACTGATATGCCTGGGGTTTGGGTACTGTCACTTTATAAATCCAAGCAATTTTTTCATGAAGAAAAATCAGATGGAAAAACTGTTATTTTTTATATTTTTGTTTATGAGTTTCACAAGTTCTTTTGTAACACTGCTTTTGCAGTCTAGGGAAAATTCCCATAGGCTTCAACAGGACTAGAATTTCACTGTTGTTAATTACGTATGTGGAAGTATCGTTTGAAACCACTAGAAATTTTGGCACAGGCTTGAAAGGGAGGTAGATTAGGTCCATGGGGGGAATGCCTTAAGTGCTGTTAACATGTAACATTTATTCTTACCCAGGATTTTAAACTTCTCAACGAACAATTAACTGCTTCAAGAGTTGTAGGAATATTTGTCAAAGTTGGTGCCTGCCTACCTCATATCAGTGGTGTCAACCTGGATCTGGAGGTGTGTATGGAAAAAAACCATAGTCCATTGCTACAGGAACAATTAAAATTGCTTTTAAAAACTGCTGCAAATACTGTCCTACCTGCTGAAACAGGAGGAAAAGGAATTAATTTATTAAAAAAAAAGAAGAGTACAAACTTGAGCCTCTATTTTTGTCTTCCTTTGTTCTGCCTATATCTTTTAGTTTAGGTCATGTACTTCTATGTTTTTCTTGTTACCTCACCTTAGCACAGTCTCAGCATACTAGACCATTCAGATAAGTCCTTAGGAGTGCCATAATCCATGCAGGGAAATCCCATTTCCAATGGAGTGCTGCTAGTGATAGTTCTGTCTGTGGGGAGCACAATATGGACAATATGGATGTGCAGTGCTTACAGAGGGATTTATCACTGCACTTCCAGCTGCTGGGGCTGTTAAGGTGGATCAATAATTAAGATGTGAACCCACTGATCTTGAAAATCTGGTGATCCAAGAAACTTGATTAGTGACATGTGAGGTGCTGCCACCTCAGTGAGGTCAAGTAGCTACTGTAGAAGACTCTTGTGCTACCTGAGAGCTGGCCTAGTATAGAAGGTTTTCACTCTTAAAGAATTAACCCTTATTTAGCAACAGTCTCTTGTAAATGACATGACTGAATTTGTTTTAAACAGGATCTGATAAACTGAACACACAGTGTAAGTCTTACTAAGGAATACATTATAAACCTACTCTTGGGGTTTCTTGCAGCATCTTATGCAATTAAAATGTTTTTTATAAATAGCTGTAGTTGTGAGTTAATTGTTAGAGAAATTTCTCATAGCTCCAGATGCAACAAAAACCAGTGCAGTGTTTTAGCTCAATATGACTTGTGTGAAGTGTAACACATCATATCCCCTCCTGAATTTTTTAAGCTTTGGCTGTTTTCAGTTTTTCTTCAGAAGGGATTTTGACTAGATAAATGAGGCCAGAGAGACTTCACTATCACTTCTGAGTTCTTTGTTTGCTCAGGTACATAGGCCTGTTAATGAAGAGATTTTGTAAAAATGAACTAATTTACCACTGCATTTGTTTTACTCTAGATGGTTTTTCTGGAGTTTTTTGAAGCTCTGCTTGAATGTGCATTGGTGTATGTTACCGAGGATATGATCCTGGAGAAAGCAGCTCAAGATAATCAGAAAAGAAGTAGTGTTGAAGTCAAGGAGTCCTCCAAGAGAAGTTCAGCTGTGTCTCTCACAGAATGTTCTCTGCCCCAGGTAAAGTTGATGCAGTCCTGTTCTATGTTACTATGTGTCCACTCAGAGGGCGAAGTCAGGCCCTGCAAATGTTCTGTTTCCTGCCCATGGAAACCAATTTCCTCTTTTTTCACAAAAAATCATTTGATTGGGTCCTTCTGCTTTTTCTCTTTGTTGGGACCTTAAATTGTAACATCAGCATAGACAAGTTTAACACATTTGCACATTTTCGTAGATAACTATAAATACACATGGAGTACTTCTGAAGGGGAGCTGAGAGATTGGTTGGCTGGTGAAAGATATGTCTCTCCTGCATTAAGCTGAATGTCTAAAATTGTCCTGTAAAAATGGCATTGCAGCTGTTGTATGTAGCAAGCCTTGCTATTTGCCAGCAGTTAAGCTGTCCTCTTCTTCTTTTTGCTAAACTTCTGAATAAGAATTTTATAGGTTGTAAGATGCTGCCTGTGACACTGGTGCAATTTGGGTAAACAGAGTAGTCAAAGGCATGAATTAGAATTGTTATTGTTTGGAATTATGCACAAGATGACAGTATTTTTGTTAATTCAAAGAGTATTCACAAACACATAATTTCACAGCCTCTGTAAGCCAGTAGTGCCCCTGTACAGCACCACTTCCCATTCTTTGGCCAGTTGTTCCCATCTTTTGGACCCGTTCAGTTTCATCACTGCAAGCAGTGACACAGTTGCACAGCGAAGTGGTCCAGTTAAAATAGAAAAAAAAAAAAAAAAAAAAATCTTAATTTAAATGTATTGAGGGTAAAATTCTTCTTGTGTTACATTTCATTAGTGCACCTACAGCAGGAGTATAATTGGTACAGACATAAGTGATGACATTTCTGAGGCAGCTGAGCTGTATGCTCAGGAGCAGATGAACAATAGATGAACAATATGTAGAGCAACATGTAAGAGCAGAGGAACAGGTCAAAGAGCAGGAGCTTCCATTCTCTGTAGTGCTGTCTTTCCCTAGCTCTGAAATAGGATAATCCTACTTGCCTGACTGGTATCAAAGGTGAAGTGTTACCTGGTAATATTTGAAAGGGTGAACCACTCCTGCAGTTTAAATGTTTTGAGATAAGCATGATTGCAGGATGCATTTGGTTGGCAGAATGCTTTGTAGATGCTTTGTAGATGGGAATTTGCATGACTTAAAGGGACTTGAGATTTCACTTTGTAATTTGAACACAAGCCCAGACATTTAGTAACTGAATTTAAAACTTCTTGCCAGCCACCGAGACCTTGTGAAGACACACAGCTTGCTCATCAACCTTCTCTGCTGGGTGAGTACTGTATAAAGTGGCTATAAAATTATAACGTGGCTAGAGGAGATTCACTTTTTCTGCAACTTTCAAAATAATTAAACAGGAGCTGATCATGGAAACAGCTGATGTATTGCAGTTACAGAGGGCAGCTCCATTCAGTCTGGCAATTATGACAAGGTTTATGTTTAGCTTTCCATACCTGCTGTACACAGATAGCTGGGCAAGTTGAAATCTCTGAATCTTCTGTGCTTTTTGATTAGAAGCTATCACTTTTCCCTTAAAAATAACTTAAACCTTAATTCTTCCTGTTCTGTCCCATTCATTTGGGCATGGAAACAGGAGATTGAACTCTGCATTGTGCCTTCATTAGAAACAAACTTTTCATCATTTCAGAAGTATTTTAACCACAGGTCTGGCTGTCAGGTCAGATGACAATCTATATCTGTGCTGAAGATCAAACTTGATTTTTCATGCACAGAATTAAAGGCTGAGTAATTTTAATTTTCTTTCCTTGCAATATCAGAAACTCTTCTCTCATTTCCCACAACTTCTGGAGAAAGCAAATACGAGGTGTCATCGCCCAGCGAGGATGTAAAAGAAGAACAAGATTCCTGTCCAGAAAAGGAATTGGCAGGTAAAACAGTCCTACTGTTTTAGGGCTTGACACACACAGACAAATCTCTTGTAGCTCTTGAATTGTGAAGTTTTAATTGTATATGCAGATTTCAGCTTGTCACAAGAGGGCAGTAAATGAGCATTAATTCTGGAGAAAGATTTGTAAAAAACTTTAAGCATTTTTAAAAAGAAAATAAAACTTCATGATTAAATGAGACATTTAAGGACCGACTTACATCATTTCCCCAATTTTAAAATGCTACATTTTATTTGTAGGGCATCTATAAGCTGTAATTTATATTTACTCTATTGAAGCTCAAGCTGCAAGCCTGTCTGTGGAGTGTCTTGGATAAATAAAATGTGTTACTGCTATGTCCTGCTTCTTTTACTTAATATAAGAATTATTATTAGTGGAGTGCCACCACTAGCTGGGATAAGAGGCCTTATGTTAGGACAGGCCAACACTCATGCAGAAGAGATGTCAGTGAGAGCACTTTGGTATGTTGAGGGTTGTAGTTTTTTGTACCATCTTCCTTCCAGCTGATTAGCAGATCTCATCTGGTTGGTTTTGGTGTTTGTTAAATGTTTTCTCCTGATACTGAACTCAAATCCAAGGACAAAGGTAGACAAGGATCTCTGTAGTCATCAGCTCGTTGGCTGAAATCTGATGGCTGAAAAGTTACACATCTGAAAAACTGTTTGTTCATGGCCCATCACCTGGGCCTGGCCTGTTTCCTGACATGACAAGGGACACTGGCACACACCTCTGTCCTTTCAGGTGGTCATGTTTGTTCCTCCCTTCCCCCGTGCACAGGAGTCACAGATACTGAACTGTCATCAGGTTACTGCAGAAGACCCTTATCACAGGATTAAAGGGAAGAGTTCATTGTCTTTTTGTGCCATTCCAAGGGCCAAGTCACTGAAGCCTCACAAAAGGGCCACCCCCTTTCAGTTCAGAGTGTCTCACACCTTTCACCTGCTGTACCATGCAGAAGCCAGACTTTCCCAGTGCAGAGTATCAGAGCTGAAATACTGTGGTCCAAAACACATTTGAAACAGAAGTGCCCTGCTAAATAAACATGTTTAATTTACATGTTGCAGATGAAGCAGAAGAAAAAGATGAACAAGAGGAGCTATTTAGTCTGTGGAGCTGTCAGGTGCAAACCTTTTTCACAACTAAGTTCTTCCCTGCTTTTGAGCATGACATAGTGCTGAGGGAAAAAATAAAGGAAATAAAAGAGAAGGATGCTGAATTAGCTGGGCTGAGAAAGATCCAGGCTGAGGAGCTGGCAAGGTGAGTGTTGAATCTTGTCTGGCAGTACTGTTATCCCTTATCTTCTACTAACAAAATTATTGAAAATGAGAAGTGTGCTTAAGAAAGTATAGCATACTGTACCTGGAAAACAAACTCACCCAGGTATAATTAGTAACATACAGAATGTAACTCATGTGCTTTCTCTTACTGGCTGGAGTAACAAATACAGGCTGCTTTCAGGTTACAAACTCTTAACTCTGGTATTTCCTGACACTTGGGTCCTGCTCTGTGGAAAGGCAGTTAAGATATATTTGGACTTGAGGAGGTAATTGGAGACTTTCTGCTTCTCTATGCTGTGACAGTTCATACTGCTCATACAAAGACTAGAGCTGTAGTTGCTTAGCCAGTATAAATCTGTCTCCCTCCTCTTGCAGTACCTTAAATTCAAATTTTGTTCAAGCAGACTTATTGCTGAAAAAGAAGTAGAAGAGGCAAAAAGGCGAGACGCAACTGCAGCAGAAAAAGCACTTGCAGAGTTAGAGGAGAGTGACAAAACGCTGAAGGAAAAGCCCAAGAAAGGAGCCTCATCAAAGAAAGATTCATCTGGGAGAGGACCCTCTCCCAAGAGAAGTCTCTTGGCGAATAAAGAGGCCCCTAAGAAACAGGCCCACAAGGCAGCAGAGCCTGAGGAGGGAGAGACAGAGACAGCAGCACCCATAGATACCAAGGCACCTGCTGACAAAAAGTAAAATAAATAAATCCTCTGCTGGCAACTACTGAAGCTTCAAGCAAGTACTCCCCAAATAAGGAAAAAAAACCCCAAACCAAAACAACCCCAGAAGACCCACACTTGTGTGAAGCTGTAAGCATGGTTCAAGTGTATGCACAAGAATTTCTGGTTTCAGAGGGAGCAGTCTTTTACACCAGGGTCTTGGGGAAGTGGTAAACTAGCAGGAAGTCACGTGATGCAAATGAACACAGATGCTCCTAAAGTGTCACAATTATTAGTTTTATTTTTCAGCAAAATATTCACATAACATATCAGAATGGAATGGTACAGATGAATTCAGACTGGTTTTTAATTAGTTTGCACATAAACATTTTTAAAATTTAAAAATTTTATGGTCAGAGTTTACAGATTTTAGTAGAAATTTTGATTCTTACAAAGCAAGTATTGCTTTACTATTGTCATTATTCCAGTCAATAATATGACTAATAACTTCTCATGTTGAACAAGTGCCTGACATTGACATCTTCAATAAATCAGCCCTTTGCAGATCAATCCAAGAAGAAAATATTATTAAACTGTGTTGCACAAAGTTTCTTCACTTCTTCTGTTTAAAAAAAAAAAAGATACATCAGTATGGAATTTTACAGAAACCTTCTCAAGAAAAACTGTGGGGATTGTCATGGAGAATATAATTAAATTCAAACAGAAAAAGCCCTAAGAGTTTCTAATGTAGAAATGCACTTTATGTTCCTGTCTTCAGTAGGAGAAAGGCAAGTCTGACATCTCCCACTGCCTGAAAGCTGAGTTGTGTCTAAGTGGCTTAAGTGCAAATAATGAGCCTCTCATCAAACACTGCAACAGCAGCAGACTTGGCTTAACATAAGGAAGTATAACATAACCCCTTTTTCAGAGAAAGGAGGAATTAGGGTATTCTGTTACAGTAAATCAAGTCTGCAAAATGTTCGCTTTGTGTTATTTCGTAGACAACACTTTCTAAGTTTATCAGGCACAGAAACACTCATTTACTGCTTCTGTATGCTAGGTTTGATGCTGAAAGACAGTTACAGAAAGATTTCCAAGTTATGCAACTCATTCCTCTTTTTAAAATGTAGGTTGCTAGGCTTTGGTCCTGGAAAAGGACCAAATTCTTTCCCATTGTCTAAGTGAGCACATTGCCTCCTGTTAAAACAGAGCCCTAGAATTACTGCAAGTAAGATTCAAACAGATTTTTAGAGAAATAGCAATGTAAAAGCTTATTGCATCTTAGTGGTAATTCTCACTCTTAGTCATAGTAAATAATTCTCAAAACCACACTAGAAACAAGATAGCAATGGTGAGGATCACTGATAGGACAGCCACAATGTGTAACTAACTACACCTAGATCTGACAAATAAAAAGTCAGATGTAAATATATTCATCTCTCACCTGTAATACACTTTTTTAATTACTCCTAAACTAAGCTCACAGTGCTGTTCTCTAGTATTTGAAGGAGGAAGGATGACTGATTAATAATGAAGAATGCCTGCTGAATATTTATGCTGTCCTTTCACAGCTGGTAGTAGGCAGACTAAAACCTTAGGCAAACTCACCTGCTTTATCAAAGATCAGTCCCTCTCTAGATTTCTCATGAGATGGGTTTTATTACTTCTCTAGGGACACACACTTTAGGAGTAACTGTATTTAAAGGTAATAAGAAACAATCCTTACCATTAACTTCAATCAGATTTACATTTTTTTGATTCAAAATAACATACAGTTCTCGCTGGTCAGACTTTTTCCCAACTACCCAGTAATCACTCATTGCCTTCACAATAATTTCCTCATCTTCATCAACTCTGAAAGAAGTTTTAAAAAGTAAAGAAGGTGGCAGCAAGTTCATTTTCAACAACTTTATCTGTAATCATTAGGACAGCTCAATGTCAGAAATGGTGGTTGTGCAGTGTCGAAGACAACACCAGTTCTAACTTGGCCATTATTCAGTCCAGGACAAAGGCTTCATAAATGGCTGCTTAGGACATCCCCAAATGTGTCAATCACTAATCTTTTCATTAGCCAAACACTCCAGTGCTCTGAAGAAAACTCCTCCATTCTGGCAAGGACACACTTCACAGAATGAGGATTTGCTACACAGTGACCAAATACTGAAAGCTGGAGATGGCTTGGTGATACTAAGCTGTCACTGAACTGTTAAACCTAGACCTAAACTATGCTCAACAACTACATATATTCTATAAAGCTGTCACTAACCCAGTACTTCTATAACATGATGACACATGCTTTTTTCATCTACAGAAAAGTTAAAACCTTGTCCTTAAGCAGAGTGGGAAAATTGCTAGTTGCTAATTAGAGCTACGGGCACCCCAATCATTCAGCATTGTCATGATCTTCATTAACTTTTGTAGTGACAGAGGGTCTCTCCCACTTGCAGCATGATACCCATTGACAAGAAGCCACTTACCTTCTCTATCAGCAGGACTGCAGTAACTGCAAGGTTTGCATTTCATCCATTGTCTCACCCCTAGAAGCCACCAGCTGTGTCAGGGGCAGGTATGACACAGGCAGAAGCAGGTGTCCCAGTCCTTTATACTGCTTTCACAGATTAGACAGCCTCTAGTGCTTCCCATCCCATTTGTTATGATTACTCTGAAGCTTCCAATAGATGAAGTATTTTCTTGGATAGAGGCCCTGGCCCTCTTTTAAGTTATTTGTTTAAAAGGACACTAGAAGGTTTTTTTTAAGATGGACTACTTCTAGACCAACACAAAATACCAAATATGAACAGCCAGCCATCAACAAAAAGACTAGAAAGCTCCACTTCTTTGAAAAAAAACTAAATCTGCTTGACAGTAGGAGTTACAGAGTACTGAATAGTTAAGCATTACCTGGAGAAGTCACTGTTGATGTCACCGAGAATCTTCATGAGGTCAGGGTGAACAGATGCAAGTGATACGCTGGGTGTTTTCCTCATGTGAATGGTACTTTTCTCTGCCAAGTTCATGTGATTGAAATAGATGAACTTAAATTGAGGTTCCTTCTCAGCCCTAGGAAGATTTTAAAAGAAAAAAAATTAGTGGTTTGTGAATACCGACATGTTATATAAGCACAGGCCTCCCAGAGACTGGGTAGTGAGCCAGTGCAAAGCTAACTTAGACAGCCTGGAGTTATCTTCACACTGAAGGGACTTGTGGGATTGAACTTCATTTTAACACACTTGAAAAAAAAAGCAAAACAAAAGACAACCAAGCCTGCAGAACCAGCCAGTGTTTCCCTTTCTGCCACTCAGGCTGCCAGTAAACACACACAGGGGAGTCTGAAGGCCTTGTTCCATTTCACAGTAGTAATTCATTTGCATTTTTCTAATGAGCTGTTTTTTTCTCTGGCCCCATTTTGTTCCTGCTGCTCTCCTCTATGCCAGTCCAAGCTGATTTGAATGGATCCTGGGTCTTTGAGCAATAAGTCATCTTCTATTCATGTCTTCGTTATTTGTTACAACCAAGAGAACAAACTCTTCCTTGATCCAGGCAATTAGATTTGCCCCCATCATTTGTGTGGGCCAAGCAAGAGACTATTTTAAAACTCCTGCCTTGGCAGTCTTCCTCCATTTCCTCTTTTATGAAGTTAATATAAAAACCTAGAGCTGTAATTTTTTGTAGAAGTCACAACAAATTCAGACTGACCAAAAACTGGCTGCAGAATTGGTACTTGAGGCAATGCATTATTTAGAACCAGGAGATACTGTGATGACACCACTCACCTTAGCAAACAACCAGATACCCCTGCTCTCTGTCACCCACATGCATTAGTGTCAAGGAACTGTATCATGTTTTCAGGACACCATGGCATTAAACTTTTAAAGAGTTAAAGCTGCCAAAGCCAGTCCCAGATGACATTTAAAAACCCCAAGTTTAATGATTTAGTAGATTGGCACAATTTCAAGCACATCCTATTCTATCCTGTGCGATTTTGCTGGTTTGGGATGGTACCACTAAGTTCACTCACACACCCATCTTTGGTTGAATGCCTCTTATGTTGCCATATGTGATGCTGTTCTTGCTTCCCCAACTAATAAATCTATCAAAAAATAGATGCAATTTTATTGCAAGTCAGCTATAGTTCTAAGTGAAGTACAAAGCATTAACATCCTTTTTCTTTCGACTGTTTTTTGCCCCTCAAGTAATTACCTTAGTCCTGCAAAATAGAAAACAAAAAAGACCTTTTTTCCCTCACCTACTATACATGACAACATTTCAAGAAGCAGTAACTCTGGAAAAGTCCTCGACTGTAAAGCTTCCATTGTAACCAAACTAAAATTCCTGAAACTAAATTTACTCACTAAAATTCCCATTTCAGCCAGACAATAAACATTTGTTCCTAAATTAGTAACATCTATTGTTACTTTAGAGAGACCCAAATATGCAACAATATGCACTTCATAAACACTTAAGATACAGAAAAGTAGACGAGCATTGTTTTAAGGACACCATTAATGCTTTCAAAATTTGGGCTCACGTTACCATTATTTAAGCAGTTCATTAAACCTAACTTTTCACCAACTAATGAGGGAATGCAACAGGCAAAGAAGTGTGGTACAAACCCTGATATTCTCTTGTTGATGTTGTATTGTTCACATATGTCTGATGCCAACACTGTGAGCTGAGGCCCAACAATGCTGTCCAGTTTTCTGCAAAACTCCAGCGTGGGTGGAATTGAAGCTGTGTCAGGCAGAGAAAAGGGAGAGGTGAGATTCTCTTCCCACAGCTGAAGGTACAGTTTCTGTAGTTGTTTTCTTTAAACATCAGTAATAGTCTAAGGACAAATTTCTCCCATAATTAAAACCTCGGGGGTGATTTTGAAAGTGGCTACTTGAAGCAGTGTTTAGTAATTTTATTGTGTAAAATGAGTTACTTATACCACTGGAACAAAGATGAAAGACTGATAAAAGCACTCATGAAAAAGAGACTCAAATAACAAATTAATGTGAGTATTTTTCAAGAGTAAAACAAGCTGCATGTTCAAAGTATTTTGCATATAAAATCTTGGCAAATAATTGATGCTAATAGGTACTTACCATCAATCATAAAGCAGACAGCTGCACTCATGGCCTGGAACAAAACAAAAGCAAAAAAACCATTAACAGCAGATTACTTCAACTAACTCAAATAAATAGCAATACTTCAGGGAGGTCACACACAGGTAAGAAGAAATTTAAAAATCTTTTTTAAAGGTAACACTTCAACAGGATAATATTTTTGCAGTCCTGCACAACACAGGTTAGCTATGATTTTAAAATTCACCCCAGTTAACAGTTTAAGTTGTAGGGGAAAGATACAACTTGCTAAAAATGCACTTATACAAAGATGTCTGCAAGAGACTCCCATTTAATGTAAAAAAAATATTTTTTTGTTTTGTTGATTAATCCTATATAAAACCAGGCATGAAATCACTTAAAGCAACTGAAGGCTGGAATTTTGTGTTAATAAAACAAATGTTTGCTTTGGACAGGGTACAGGAGAGGGGAAAAGAGAATTCAGGCTTTAAAGCTTGTTGCTAGAAATGCCAGTTTTCTGTCTCTTTGCTTTAACCTGGCCTTATTCATGCACCTTTCTACACAATTCCTAAGTACTTCACATCGTTGTCACCTTCATTGCATAGAGATTACTAATTCTGTGGAGTAATTGCAGAGGAAACTGTACTACCTTATAAACAATTAAGTGAAGCTCTTCATAAGTGTCATCAGTGTTAACAAATATTTTGGGGAAACGGCATTTTGTCTCTGGATCATTGAGATTTAAAGGTCCAGTAAGAAACCTAGAAAATAATACCACAGGTCAGATGTGATGAATTCTTGTATTTCAGTTCCTTGAATTTAACAGATGTTCTCCAAACTTGCAATTCTCGTGATTAAGGATGTCACAATTACTCAAAATAATGTTGCCTGCTTGTTTAAGCACAGAATTCCTCATTGACATGCTGACTAGAGAGGAAAAACAAACAGATAAATCCTAGATTAAATCTACAGCTTTGTCTGGAGTGCTTGACTGAAAAGAAATGATTGGAACAATTCTCAAATTTGTCATACAATGCATTAAGAACAATGGGAAGAAAAATAAATATGCAGTAATATTTATTTGAATATAAATATATATATGAAGCATTTTCTCTTTTTTCCAGAGGTCAGGTTTTACACTGCACCAACTACTGTGCAACCCTCTGGAATGAACTGTGTGTGGAATATGTACTCAAAATACACACACTCCTCCCAAATGTTTTGCCCTGGGGGGAAAAAGCTGTAGATGGTGACAGTAAAACAAGACCTACCTTCCATAGTGTTGTAGATTTCCTGGCATTTCAGCACGTATTGGAGAATCTCTTCCCGCTAACTGAGGGGAAAAAGAACACACAGGAAAAACCAGCTTAGGGGCAGAGAGAAGAGAGAGATTTCTCTTTGGTATTTTAGCCTTTAGTAGCAGGTAAACAGGAAGAAAAAACCAAAACTACCCAACTACCTTCCCCACCAAAAACCCCCAGCCCAACTACCTCAGGCTCCATGTGCCTTGGAAACAGAGATGTTGTGAGATACTTGTACAAAATTCTCATGTCATCTTGCTCCAGTCCACTCCTAGAACATTGTGGGGAAAAAGAAACAAATTATGTCTGTGCTGCAGTTCAGACCACACATTTTCCCCTAACTAGCTCAGACCAATGCCTTTCTTACTGAATGGTAGCCTGACTCATGTTTTCTCATTTTCATCCAACTCTGTCACTAATTTAAAAGCTTCTCTATTATGACACTTACTCATAGGATGAGAAATTGAAGACACAAAAAGATTCACTGAAGTACCTACCAGATAAGCTGGTCATTGTAGAGAAATGCAGTGTACTTGACTATGTTCAGGCTTTCTTCCATCCTATTAATAAATGACTGAATTTTCAAGTAAGTCATTTTATCCAGTGGAAAGAAGCTGATTCCACAAAACACATCCAGCAGATCACAAGACTGTAAGTGCAGTGTCTGCAAGTACTGAGAGAATGACAGTTGGCTTTTAGAATTCAGAAAATTGCCAAGGTGTAGATTTAAATGACAAATTTGAGTCTAATCCCCAATAATCTGGACTAACAATCAAAGAAAAGAAGTCCTTCCAGCGCTGCTTGCCTGACACACTCCTTCATGTGGGGACAGACTTTCTACAAAGGTTTGTAGTGACAGGACAAGGGTTTCAGACTGAAGGAGGCTCAGTTTAGATTAATATAAGAAAGAAGCTTTCTACAATGAGGGTGGTCACACACTGGCACAGCTTTCCCAGAGAGGTGGTGAATGCCCCATCTCTGGAAACATTCACAGCCACGTTGGACAAAGCTCTGAGTAATCTGATATAGTTGAAGATGTCTCTGCTCATAGCAGGGGTTTGCCTAGATGACCTGTAAGGGTACCTTTCAACCCAAACCATTCTGTGATGCCATGTGTGAGCACATGAATGTGATTCCAAGTGTCACTTTGCTTTTATTTAATCGTTATGACAACAGCTTTTAAGGAAACTTCAAGATCTTTTGAGAGTATAAGAAAGCAAGGCCTATCTTACTAATATTTCATTTCAGATTCAGCTGTAGAAATAGGAACAGATAATTAGCTTTCAACGTGCAATGGAATAAATAATTTCTATTATTCACTTTCTTGATAGACTGCAACTTTTAGCAAGAGATTTCAAATGCACTGTCAAGTGGTCAGTGAAAAATGCTTTATCCAATGGCTCCCTCTACAGTCACTTCACATTACCAAATGCCCTCAAGTAATACAGACCAACAGGGTGACAGATCTCTGTCACAGCTTATGAGTCTCTCTGTTTCAGCGATAAAAATCTATTTACTTTCTTTTTTGCCAAGGACTATTTTTAATTTAGTCTGGACAGAAGCACACACCAGCTCATCACGGTACTCCTTGTGCCAGTGGTGTTTATTCTGGAGTCTACCACGAGTGCTACAAAGAAACAGGAAAGATCCTCCCCAAATCCATAAACAAAGCCTGTACTTTAGTTTACATTGTCACAACATTGTGCTATTCTAAAAATCTGTTAAAAGAACAAAATTTTAAACACCATTTTGCAGTGTCTACACTCCATCTTATCAGAGATCTCAATATTTACAACCCTACCACAAAAGCACAAACTGCTGACATCAGTCCTGTTTCCTTCCGTGCAAACAAGAAAAATGGGGGCAGGCAGGCACTTTTAAAGTGTGATGGAACTTTTCATGTAGGAACTCAAAATTCTGCCAGATGTGACTACTCAGTCAGTTATTTTATGTGAAAAATAAGTTTTTCTTTTCATCCTTTCACTAAAATATCAGCTTTGAAATGACATTCTGAACACCAGTTATAATGCCTGCAATATTTCCTGAAGCCTTTTTAGGACTGGCTACTAATTCCACATGGGGGGTGGAAGAGGGGGGAGAAGTTAAGAATTTCAACTATTCTCTATTTCACAGTACTACAGGACTTTCAGCCTGTGCATGCAGCTTGTGGAATCTCCACTCATGGATATTTTCAAGTCTCAACCACCCAAAGCTCTGGGCAGGAGAGTTTAAATTCAGTGTTACCCCCTGCTTTGAGCAGGAGACTGAACTGGATGACCTCCCCAAATTCCTTCTAACCTCAATGATTCTTCAACAGTCACTCAAATAGATCTGCACAAACTGTTATCACAGTAACCAATTCAAACATTAAAGCAGAAGTTTGAAAGAAAGAACACAATTCCATCAGAAAAAAGATCCAACAGCTAAATTGTTCCATCAAGCCATAACCGTGCTTGTGGTTCAACTCCACTTGAAGAACCTACTCCATCAGAGAAACCAGGAAGTATTGGACAAGATCAGTAATCACATATTTTGTCTTGACTCTACATCTTTTCCACTGTCTGTGTTTTATAGTCACACTGCTGCCACTTTTCTCTTTTTTTGCATTTTATTTCCAGTGCAGAATCACACTGCATGTGCCTGAAAAATAAGGTCTTACCCGATGGAAGAATTTCTCTAGTCTCTCCTTTAGAACTTTCACACCCCCATCTTCCATGGCTTTCAGGAATGTACCATTGAAAAGCTAACAGTTTAAAGAAAAAAAAATCAGTTAGTTGGGTAATCATTTACAGTAATTTCTTATAACCTGGCTATGAATATAGATTACAACACAGCTCCCATTCCTCAACATACTCCACATCAATCCAAATGTATCCTTTCTTTATTGAAAAACATTTAGATTTGCACAGTCCAGGTATACATGGCAGCAGAGGCAGAATACTTATGTGACATTGAAGTATCTCACACTCTTGTTTTGTAAAAGGCCTTGAGCCTCCAGTGTTAATCCTACCTTGTACATGCTGTAGCACTGCTGGAGGACTGAACTATAAACCTTGTCCTGCAGGAAAGAGAGCAGCACATCAGTAGGAGCTGTGAATTACAGGTATTTTGGCTGAGCTACACATAACGTGTTTTCAAAGAGCCAGCAAAGACACAAATTGGAGAAATCAATCTTTAAAAAGTTAAATGGTATTTTCAGTCAGCATCTAGAAATGTCTCTTACTTATAAAGCATGATTTCAACAAAGGGAGTCCCTTCCCCCCTCACATTTAGCACCAAAACCACTTTAAGAACTCATGCCAAGGATTCCAGTTACAAACAGTCCTCTTCCCTGAGGCCAGTGGTCAGTGACAATGAACCTCTTTCTGGCAGCTCTCCCTTCATCCAAATCAAAGGCTGAAGAACGTGGGACACTACAACAGATTTTATGGAGCTGAGATTTTAACCCAGATGAAAAAAGACTATTTTATCTGGCAAAATAGAGTCCCTATGAGACCAATCCTTTTCTTAGGACACCGAGAGGAACAAAAGTAATGCACACTGTAATGAACAGGGGCAGGATAACCAACCAGCTTTTTAATTATTATCCCACCCTGCCAAATGCCCTTCCTGTATACAATTGAACAGACCTAATGATACTGCAGCTTGGACAAGAAATCCCATCATAGTTATGAACTTTTTTGGTTTTCCAGATTATCAGTAAATATTACTAGCAGTCTCAAGAAAGTAGTAACATGTATATTTGCACCTAATAAAAATACATAGATTTAAGAACTTTATTAAACAAACAGATCCTAAGAAATACTCACCTACTCCAAGCTAAAAGTCTCACACCTGTATATTTCACCAGTGTTTATTGAATGCTCTTGAACTGTTCTCTGGATAATTCTCCATCTTGTGCTCTTCTTTAAACTTTACTGAAAAGTACTTTGCCCTTTTTCCATTTATGGAGATAGATATATATAAAATCAGTTTGACAGCAGTTCAAGAGGAATCAAACTAAGATATTTCTGGAAGTATTCTTAAAATACAACATAACTCATTTAAAAAAAAAAAAAGGGAAGTTCATTATTACCAGCAATTCTTCTTCCTGATATTCATAGACTGGCTTTCCATCTTTGTGTTTTTCTATTATGGGATTCCGTACAACCTAGGAAGTGGAACAGGCTGGTATTAGACAATGCAGAATGCATTGAGAACATTGCAGGATGGTGTTTTAGGAATATGCATATCACGTGCATAAGTACCATGACCATCCAGAAGTTGTCTTCAGGTTCATGGAAAAACTGTCTATTCTTCTGTGTATGAAGGGATTTTGCAGGTTTCGTTGGGCTAAACGTCCTGGAAAGAAAATATATATGTAGATATAGATCTTTATACACACTCACAACAAGAAGACATAGAACTGAGGTATTTAAAATACAATGCTTGTGCCAAAACAATGAACCATGCAATCAGACTTCCTACCTCGTGAACTGCACTATAGCTTCACATAGCCCCACATTTCTGATTTTTTCATTCTTTTCTACTTCATTTGGGTGATAGAAGAGAATCTTCTTTTCTTCCTAAAATTCAAAAAAAGAATACAAGCAAGTGCATTTTAACAGAATCAAAGAATATTGAGTTCATGGTTTGCTTGTTTTTTAATCCCTTAATTATGTAGGCATAATTTTATTTTGTACCAAAATAGGCTTCTGTAATAATGGATAAAAGGCATATTAAGCACACTTAAGCAGTCAATCATCCCATGATATGTCAAAGTATTTAATAAATTGAAGGCTATTGAAATCACAGGTCCCAGTCATTTCTCAGCCTGTTCAAAGCAAGGCGAGCTTCAAAGCCAGCTCAAAGCATGGCAAACTTCAAAGGCAGCTCAGATTGCTCCAGGCCTTGTCCAGTCATGTGTTCAATACCTCCAGAGATAGAAATTCCACAACTTTCCAGCCCTGCTCCGGTGTTAGATCTCTCCACTGTGAAGAATTTTTTTTTTCTATCTCATCAGAATTTCCCTTCATCCATCCTCATTCTTCACTTCAGGAACCCAACTCCATCATCTGCCGCCATCCTTTAGGCAGGTGAGACTGCCCTCTGCCCCCTTTCCACATTGTCTTTGCTCCAGGCTGCACAAATACAGGCTATCAAAGGCTCCTCTGGTACGCCACAGACCGCATCCCCCTGACCGACTCAGGGGTTCTCCACCAGGCTGTTTCAGTTTGCCAGTATTTTTCCTACTCTGGGGATCCCTGGAGGAACACAACACCCACCAGCAGCCTCCCATGTGCTGGACAGAGAGGAGGCTTGGCTGGACCTGCTGAGCCACCCTCCCTCCCACAACCACAAGCGCTCGCTGCTGATTCACGTACGACCTGTTGTTCCCAGACTCCCTGGTCCTGTTTTGCAGAGCTGCTCCCAGCCAGTCCCCCCGACCTGCCACGCTGAGCCAGATTATTCCACCCCACACACGGGACTTCGCTGAGCTCCACGAGGTTTCTGCCGGCCCAGTCGGCCTCAGCTCGCTGAGGGTCCCTTCGAACAGAACCTCATCCTTCAGCGGAACAGCTGCCCCCGCTCTGGAGTCACCCAGGAGCGTGCTGAAGGCACGCTCAGCCTCCTCATCCTGTCATTGCTAAGTATGTAAGTACACCGCTCTGTTCAAAAACTACTGAAGCTGAAGATTATCACATGAACCACGCAATATGCTGTTACCTAAAGCTAGTGACTAGAGCTTCTTGACTTCCCTTACTAAGGGACACAATGGCGAATAAACACTAGCAGTAACTTGAATGTAACTAAGCTAAACAGTAACCTTTCTACCATATTGTATCTACGTCGAGAAAGTTATTTTTAGAGAAAGTTAAAGCATCAGTAAAACAGTTGCTGACTGTCCAGCTCCCTATCTACAATATATGCCCTGCTGCTGACAACATCTCCGGTTACTGTTCCTTTTCGGTCTGCAGCAGCGACAGACCGCAGTAGGGACGGCAGTCGTTCCCGGCCCCGCGGGTACCCAAATGCCGGCTGCGGATGTGGCAGCCGCGGGCCGGGAGAAGCCNTCAGCCAGGGGCCGTGCCCGGTGTTCCCTCAACGAGTGGCTTTGCCTTGCGTTCCCTCAGCCAGGGGCCGTGCCCGGTGTTCCCTCAACGAGTGGCTTTGCCCTGAGTTCCCTCAGCCAGGGGCCGTGCCCGGTGTTCCCTCAAGGAGTGGCTTTGCCCTGTGTTCCCTCAGCCAGGGGCCGTGCCCGGTGTTCCCTCAAGGAGTGGCTTTGCCCGACGTTCCCTCAGCGAGAGGCCGTGCCCGGCGCCCCCTCAAGGAGTGGCTTTGCCCGGTGTTCCCTCAGCCAGAGGCCGTGCCCGGTGTTCCCTCAGCCAGAGGCCGTGCCCGGCCAGGGACGGCCATTCCTGCTGGGGTCCCGCACAGCCCGGCCCGGC